>JASDQU010241314.1:116778-129266 GCA_032191745.1 Picea mariana
CGGACGGACAAGAATCCATCAGCGTGATCCGAACCCATGCCGCCCCTGCAAATCTCATGATCAGGGCAAGACACGCCTGTGGTTAAAACGGCATCCGACCCCCCTCTTCTCAAACAACAAGTCAAATTCGCTGGTAATAGGAAGCAAAGGCATTTTAGCTCAGTGTGTTCCAGACATGGATCCGAAAGGCCAAACCCCCCTTACGCCTAAGGAGCGATTAGAATGGGTCAGGGGCGAGCTGGAGAGCCTTCGGGCCTACACCAACCAGATGAAGTGGGACAATTTGAAGATGGAAATGGAGGACCTCAAAGACGAGCTCACGGATGAGCTGCACGCCGGTTTGAAGGATTCCGCTAACCTCATGGGCAATCTAGGACAACGTCTCAGCGATCTGGAGCAGAAGGTGGAGGCTCTCACCAATGCATTCAGCAAGATAGCTGAAGCCTCGACTGAAGCTACCTCGAGCACCGGAAAAAGAGGAAAGCGCTAAGCATGCGGCTCCATTCTCAGTTAGCTAAAACCAGTCCAGACTTTTGAATGTTTGTCTCCTCTAGTTTTATTAGTTTGTATTTAGCACAGTTATCTGGCTAGCGAATGAACTACAGAGCGGTAGCTCTGATCGAATATGTACGGGTTTGGCAGCCCTCTCTGCCCTAATATAAATAAAATCCCATACTCGTTTCCGTTAAAAAAAAAATATTATATGTTAGCCAGATATAGATACAAATATAAATATAGATACACACACACACACACACATAAATGAAAGAGAGAGATTTGATATGTACACCTAAAATAAAAACTACTATATAATTGAGAGATACAAAGAGAGATCCAGAATTACACATAATTATAAATACTATAAATACAATATTTACATAAAAATATTGTTATCCCTCTCTTCATCTATGCTTAGTTCCATCTTAAATGATCAAAATTTTACATCTCAAGACTTTTGATCCCTCTTAATGCTTGATACATCCAGAGTTATGATGGATCTACGCTAGTGGTAATATATTGACTCACCTCGGTATCCACTAACCTAAATATCCTTAATGTGGTAGATTGAAAACCCTTAAGCGTATTTTATGGTATTATACATATGCCAAGTCCACCTTGGACCAAACCACTAAATTCCATGGCTAACTATTTCTTGCCTCTATATACTAGAAAGTGATTGTAATACTCCACTTTTTACCTTTGGAAGGTATTGGATAAATTATGTATAAATTGTGAATGTTTGGTTATTATGATAGGTTTTGAGCCATGTTAACTTAAATAAATTATTATGTAAAGTAAATGCGGTAAATATGTTTTCTATGAAATCCTAGTAATGAAATTTATTGGTTCTAATCCTCAAGATTTTCACGAAAGACGTCAATACATCAACATTCTAAAAAGACATTTTGATGCCCATGTTCTAGATTGGGTGTGTAGTCTAAACTTGCAATCCAAATTTTAGTTGAAGAACCTAGATAGGTTTGTATTTGATCAAATAAAGGAAATTATACATGTGTCTCTTCTCATTAAGCTTGGCATACAAGCTCCTAAAGTTTGGTGGAAAGAAATATCTATAAGAAATGCAAGCCCCCTTGTGCCTATAGATGCCTCTGTCACAATCCTATCTTGGATGGTACATTTCATAAGCTTTAAATGCTTAAGTCTATGTGAAGAACTTGGCTCTTGATAATATATTGACTCACTTAAGTATTCATTAACCTAAACGTCACTTCGATATTCATTAACCTAAATGTCACTTAGATATCCATTAACCTAAATGTCCCTTATGTGATATACCTTAAAACCTTAAGCATCTTTTATAGTATTATACATATGCCATATATATGTGGGATTAGGTCATTAAATTTCATGGCCAAATCTTCCTTGTCTCTATATCCTAGAAAGTTACCTTCCTAAAAGATCAATTTCTTTAGGCTATAGAGTTTTGTGTAACATGGTAGATCATCATAATTGAAAGTGTTTTTTCTCATTTGGAAGAGATTGAGTGATGCCATGTTTAATAAAGCATAACATGTTAAGAATTTGTCTTAATAAGATAGATCTTTGCTTTAAGTCAATCTATATTATATTATATGTATATTACATTGGGAAGAGATTGAGTGATGCCATGTTTAATAAAGCATAACATGTTAAGAATTTGTCTTAATAAGATAGATCTTTGCTCTAAGTCAATCTATATTATATTATATGTATATTACTAGGCTTGTGTAAAATGTTAAATTGGATTGAGCACATTTGCACTAGCTCTTGGAGAATTAAGTGGGCACTCCTTACACCATGAGTAGGGTGTCTCTCATTAATTAATTGTCCATTCCTTTCAACCCAGTCCAGAAAATCTCATCATTCTAAAAGAATATCTCACCACAAAGTTGGTTGGGTTATTCATGGTATGAGAGAATGTCATTACAGTTGGCCTCTTTATCTTTGTACTAGAATGATAAGTTCATATGGTTCAGCCTTGCTTTTTAGAAAATTTCATCATTATAAAAGAAGGTCGCACCACAAAGTTGGTTGGTTATTCATGGGATGAGAGAGTGCCATTAAAGTTGGCCTCTTTATACGTGTAATAGAGTGATAAGTTCATATGGTTCACCCTTGCATTTTTTAAAGCAAAGAAATCTCTAGAAAAGCCCAAGAAAGGTGATGAAGGTTAGGGACCTATTATCCCATATCTAAAGTTGATTAATGATAAATGGGAGCTAACCCTCTAGGACCATAATGACTCCCTACTTAATGTGGGGCTTGTTTTTTCAACTAGCTAATTTATGGTTATTGATGCTTGTGTTTTTTGTTTTACGTGTTAAAATATTACGTTGTACATATTTAATGTTTTTAGACAATTTTGGTAGTGGAGTCCTCTAACTAATAACAATTATTTAGTACCCATCTTACATTTTTATAAAATATCCAATATATATTATTTATTTATATTTATATTAATATCTAAAGAAATAATTTTATTAAAAAACAATTATTTCGTATCCATTTTACATTTTTATAAAATATCCAATATATATTATTTATTTATTTTAATATCTAAAGAAATAATTTTATTAAAAAAGAGAATTTACATCTTGTCAAGATTTAATATTAGGAATGAAGACATTGAATCACTCTATTTTGTCAATGATATACTTCTTTTAAGGAAAACTTTAATCAACATTGCCAACTAATTTTAAAAACTTTGGACCCTTTCCTTAAGCTTGTCATAGGCACTAAATAACAAGTGTAAAGTGCATGACTGGAATTCTATAAGTCAACACTAACTTGCAAAGCACAACTAATATGCATTTTAGTAATAAAGATTCACAACTAATATGCATTTTAGTAATAAAGATTCCCTATTTCAGTTGAGCCTAGTTGAATTTTCATGGAAATATGTCCATTATAAAAGTTGCCCTCCCCTTTAATACATGTTCTATATTGTCAATCCATGTTAACATCCTTAAGAAAATTAGTAACCGGTTGGTACATGTAAGCATCCTCGAGAAACGAGAAAATTAACAAACAGGTCTGCATGTAGATATGCTTTAAAATATTAGCAAGCTTATGAGACTCAATAATGTGTTAATGTATTTAGGAAATGAGTAGGCTTATAAGGAAAAAGTTCGTTCTTTTTTTATTTTATTTTTATTTATTATTTTTAAGGTAAAAAAACTTCTAAACAAAAGTTAATATTAAAAAAATGTTGAGAATTTGAATTTTTTGTCTTTCAAATAGGGTTACATATTTAGAGATATTAAATCATAATTTTTTTAAATGTAATTTAAGTGGTTATAAAAAAAAATTCACTCTCTTCATCTAAATTTAAATTTCATTTTGTAACATGTTTTATCATAATGCCTTGATTATTAATAAACTATACATGATCTATTCATAAGTTTTATATATGATCTATTCATAAATTATATAATTGTATGCTATAAAAAAAAATCTAAGATTATCCCATAATATCATCTTTAAATAAAAAAAATTACCTAAAAATTTTCCTATAACTATATTACTTAGAAAAAAAAAAATTAAATTATAATTTTTTTAATTAAAAAAAAAACATAAAAACTAATCACATCAAAGAATGATTATAAAAAAAATACAATGTAACAAAATTTTAAGAAAGGTTAAATATACATAACTTCAAAAAGTGGTTAGGCAAGCACCCTATCATATTTTTTTTTGGGATATTTACATTCTTTTACTTATAAAATTTTAAGCATGGGTATAATTTTTTTACTTATAAAATTTTAGACATGGGTATGATTTAAAAAAACAAAGTTACATTTAATTAAATTTGCAAATTAAAAGTACAGTTATCCTAAATATTTGATATGTATAAATGTATAAATAAATATAATAAAAATGATTAGATTAAAAAAACTTTTAAAAATTAAAATTAAAAAACAATTTTACAAAACTTATATCTAATTCAAAATCAAACATAGTAATTTGGGATGAGTTCACCTAAATTTACACATCAAAAGAGGGTTATGTCGTCCTCTGGGATGACTCCAGCCAAATTTACATATTGAAAGAAGGTTATGCCCTCTTCTAACCATGATGGCGATCATTCATTTTATGAATAGTATTGCAAACCAAGCATAGTGATAATTCATTTCATGAATAGCATTGCAAACAAATTTATATATTGTAATATTTTAATCAAATTTATATATTGTAATATTTTAATAGCATTGCAAACAAATTTATATATTGTAATATTTTAATTAAATTCATCTTTCTAGTTAATAGCATACATCAAAATGAAAATTTAAATAACAAAGGAGATAGGCAAGATTTATGAGTTCAACAACAACACAAAATATCTTCAAATTTCGACATTCAAAATATCCTAAAAATTTTAAAAGAAAACAAATCCTGTTCTCCTACATAGATTTATTAGATCCCATTTATAGGTACGTTGGTTCTCTCGTCCAAGGTTTCAATCTTATTGTCCAGGGATCTATTATTTAATCGAAATTCTAATTAGAAATTATATCACTTGTGATTCACTAGTTTGATCAAATTTAATTTTATTTATTTAAATAATATTCAAAATTTAAAAAAAAAAATTATTAAATTTATTTTTTAAAAATTGTAGTTTTGTGAAAATATTATCTATATTTATTTAAGCAATACTTAATAATCAAAATTTATAAATAAATAAATATTATTAAATTTATTTACTAAAAATTGTAGTTTTGTTAAAAATATTACCTAATTTTGAAAGGAAAGTTAGTCATATCACATAATTGAATAACCAAATTTGTTATATCCTTGAAGGAGAGTTTAAAATGTAACTACATAGTAGAAAACCCCACATTTACGTTGGAATGTAGGAATAAAGTAGGGTGAAGCATTGAAAGTTATGGAATGTAACTACATAGTAGAAAACCCCACCTTTCCGTTGGAATGTAGGAACAAAGTTGGGTGAAGTATTGAAAGTTATGGTATTGGCTACATATCTTTAATTCTTCTCACTTATCTTTGGTAAAATTTTCAAACAATAATCAGTTAGAGTTATTAGGCAATGATAGATTTAAATGGGTTAAATCTATGAGAAAGTTTACTTTCTTTTTTAATGGGAATTGAGGAAAATTTGTGTTTTATTTAGGGGATGAGGATTTATTCTTAGACCATATGACAATATTGTTTTCGAATTTGCATGTGGAGGTGGTAGTTGTTTTTCAAGGATTGTAACTTTTAAGGGAGCATTCCTTAGGCTCATTATAACTTTTAAGGGAGCATTCATGTGTTATGAGAATTGTCAATTCTTGTCAATATTGTAACAGAGATTGCATTTAGTTTACATATTTCATGCTTCTTAATCTCACACTTGCCATAATGTCATTTTCTTTGTTATTGTTGCCTCTGATGCTTATCTTTGCCTCCACTATTGGCTCTATAAAAAAACAAAAAAAATAGTCATAGGTTATGGATGTAAATTGCAATGACATTTGGAGCTTATTAGTAAGATTAATTGCAAATGTGTTGTTAAATGTCAATTTTGAAGAGAAAATAGTAGACATTGAGCAAGCCATGGGAAATGAGGTCATCTCTCTTTTTTCATGTTCATATATTTCATCTCACTAATAGTATTGAACATGTTGATTCATAGTTATTTTATTGCATTCATAATGCTATGTGTCTACCTGTTAAAATTCATGATGTGGTTATAGCTTTGGCATCTAATATGATTATTATTCCAACACATTAGCAAGCCTCTCAACCACTTAGTATGTAATTCATGGCATCTCCACTAATACAATAGATAATGGGAACAAAACACGTAACTAAGAATTCAATGTAAATCTCTCAACAATCCACCAATCTTGTACAAGTTTGGTCAAGCTTATCATAAAGATAATGCATAGTTTTTCTTTGTTTCACATAAAACAATTTAATGATTATGTTTGGGATTAAAATTTCCGTTAAGCTTGGTGAAATTTTCTAACTTGTATGTTCCTCATTAAGTTTAGATATGAACTTGCTCAAAATGAACCTTGTCAACATCACAAAACCTAAAATTGGGATTACAACAATGAGAATTGTGATTCAGTTCATTCAATTTATAGCATGATCAAATCCTCACTCCTATGTTCTTCAAAATGATCATCCTCCTTTTCTTAATTTCATGCATATTTATCTATCACACTCTTTCACTTTTTTCTTTTCGTTTCTAGCAATATTGATATCGGTGTGACAATATTTGTAAATATTTTGAGAATGTCCCATAGCTCGCTTCCCCCCTACATCATCCCAAGACCAAGATCAAGGAGGCATATCCTTTGTAGCATTAATGCTAGTAATAAAATTTTTGAAGCTAGTTAGGATTCCTAGGAAAGCTAGGGACAAGGTAACATAATGTTTATTGTCATCAAACTTATGCATTAGGGATTATGCTCTAATGTCCCACTTTTTCATGCATTTTTGTATGGTTTGAGAGATAAAATGAGCAATCAATATCCTCAATAAAAATTATGTACTTGGTGGTCTTGATGAGTAATTTCCTTTAATTTTGTGTTTCTATGGATCTTGGGAAGCTTTGATCATAAACATCTTAACATAAATAATAAGCAATGCATGTAGTCATGCTAGATTGTCATATTCCTAGAGACCTATAAAGAAAGTAGGGCCTCTCTATTGCTTTTATAGTGTTTTGATAGAATTATCACCCTTTAACAAAGGTCTCGAGATCTACTACAATTTCTTCTTTTCAAATGAGATCTAGAATGAACATGACTCCCATGGTTAAACATGATTGAGTTATGCTCAAAATATGAATATAAGATGCACTACTCATGCATAATATGGATACATAGATTACATTCTCTCTTATATGGATGTTCACAAAAATGTTTGATTTTGTGATTGTGTCTAAATTTTTATAAATTGTCATTTTTAACACTTTGAATTTCATTCGAAGAAAACGCGGCTCAATGATTATGAATTTTTATTGTTATTAATGTATATATAACACATCAAAATTTTGTATTTGAAATTGCAAAGTATTCTCATTATTACTTTTTATTGAAATTTCAACTTATTTATTTTGTTGTTTGTTAAATAATTGGAAAGGCAATATTTTATTTAGAATCTTTTTTGAAATGTGTACTTAGTTTATTCTTGTCAATTTAAGTACAACTACTTTTTCAACCTTTCATCGTGGAAGGGTTGAATGAATATATACCCTTCAATTTAAAATTAACATGCATTAAGACTTTCTCAACCCCTTTCCAAAAAAAATGTGACAATCACACTTTTCGAGGAGGGGCTCGTTTTATTTGTAAAGGGATTGTAAATGCAGAATTTATGGAAAGCATAAGGTAGACCATGAGTATGTGAGTTAAAAATATATTTTATGAGGTTAAAAATATAATTTTATTAATTTAAAAATAATGACTAAAAGTATGTGTGTTTTTAAATCTATTCAAAATATTAAAAAATTACAAATTCGTCATTAGAATATTTAGTAAACATTTTTTTAATTTACCTAAATTCTAATAGAGGTAAAGTATTTTAATGAACACTTAAACAATATATCATGAATAGGTTAATTTTAAACTCCATTTTAACTATTTTTATGGTGGTAGGTTTTCATCCCTCTATGAACTATTAAAAATATGAGGATTCTGAATTATGTCATAATGTTTAACATGGCTTTATTTAAGCAAGGTTAAAATAGCATTGTTAGAGAATCATAGTATGACATTTTGAGTGCCTTATACCATTCAAGTAGTTAAGTTGGTGTCTGTCATTGATGAGATGTTAATGAACAATTGCAATAACCATCTACAGTATGTATCAACTTTGTTTAACAAGCTAATCAAACACAACTGACTCTTGAAGGACCTAGCTTACCAAAAGAGTCACTTCTTCTTGAGTTGTGGCAAATGACCCAACCAAGACACACTCTTGGTTGGACGCACAAACTTCAATTCACCACCAAGCGAGTCTTCATTGTTAAATGTCTCAGTTGTTTGTTTATGAACTAATTCGATATATGTTGAACCATATACCCAATCCTCACCAACCAAGTTTGGCTCATTTTCAACAACCAACATTGCATTGTTAGTTCAACGATGCAAACCTCTTGCTATGTCCTACTCCAACTAAATCCATCCTTAAATGGGTATAAGACTATGTCCTTAAACTTCTTGCTCGTTTTAGTCTAATTTAACTCGTTTAACTAAACCCAAGCCTTTATGCTCATTTCAACCTTAATAAATTCATATAACTAAACCAAAAACTTTGTCCTTAAATGACTCATTCAATCACCCACTAATCTAGTCTGGTCCTTGTTTTAGCTAGTACCCTTATTTATCTCAACCTATCAAATCCCAACTAATTACTCATCACTAATCAAGCACCACATGTCCCCACTAAGACTTTGTTCTCAGTAGAGTCGTTCCATCTAATGAAATGTCTCACTACTACATTACATTATTTGAACATAACTCATCCCCACTTAACCAACCATGTTTGTTACGTGATCTGAACCTTGTCAAATGAGTGTCTTAAGGTTCAAATGAGTGTCTTGACCTTCCTAGCTAAGCACCTCAAATACCTTGAATTGGTTTATCCCACACATTGAACTCATTCACTAAGTAGGTTGTCCCGACCTCGTTGGACTAATACCTTGGTTCTCACAGTAAAGCACTCCAACTTCCTCACAAAACACTGAACCAATCTCACAACATGTCCCTATAATTGAAGCATTCCACACAACCAACCTTGTTCGTTGTGTCACGTGTGGGCTATAAGACCCCATTACATGGATGCCTTGGTCTTGGGCATCAGACCCCGTCACATGGATGCCATGGTCCTCCCGTCACCATGTGCATCGATTTGAGTAGTTGGCATGTGCCCGGAACTGCGTGGGTGAGATGCCTACCGTCACCTACTCGGTTTGCCGATTTGAGTAGTTGGCATGTGGCGGGAACTGCGTTGGTGAGATGCCTACCGTTCCCTACTCAGTCTGCCGTGTGGAGGTGTGAAATGTATCTGTACTTCACACGTTTGAATCAGGTGGCCTTGGCGTACGCAGAGAAAGAGGAAGGAAGCGTGAAAAGTCCACTCGTAGTCTGAACTTGGAAGCAACAAGCAATCTCACAGCAATAAATAAATGAGGGAGCGTGTAATCCTGGGCGTTGTATAATTGGCATTTAGTTCGTAAATGATTGAGGGAGCGTGTAATCATAGGCGCCGTATAACTGGCATTCAGATTCTCTCGTTTTTGGGATCTCTCACATTTCGATCACTTCTAAATTATCAAAATTATATATTTATGTTATTCAAATCTTTGTTTTGGTTTTGGTTATCTGGTTAGATTCAATGATTTGATGGGCGAAACTGTAAATGTAAATGTGATTGTGATGGAGACGATTTCTGCCCAAAATATGATCAAGAAAAGAGACTAATTGAAGACATGCCGGAGTAGATTAAAGGGCACGAGCACAAGTATTTTATTCATATAAACAACGTTATTTTGATTATTTAGTGTTTTTATGGGTATATTTTTTAATCAATTTATTGAAATTCGACTAAAAATTGTTGAATTTTTAAATTTGAGTAATTAAATTTATATAATTCTAATCATTTAAAAATACAATTTAAACAAAACAAAATAGAGATTTTACCAATATCTATTTTATGTAATTCAAATAAAAATGTTCAAAAATAAAATATTTAAATAACAAATAAAATATTTAAATAACACGATGTAATTATCACTTCAAAAATAAAATATTTAAATAACGCGATGTAATTATCACTTTATTAATAAAGCTACTTCTCTTCCACTCTAATTTACCCGGCAGATGCTGCACCATATCCGCAAATTCAGAGCATCTTGCAATTTGGTGGAGGTGATATTTACAGAAATTTACTTTAAAGTCAACGAATACTTAAAACTTCTTCTCCATATTTCTAATTAAATTTTTCTTCGAATTCCATATTTACAGGCTACGCAGAAAAAAAACCTTTAATCTGACTGACCTCAACTTCTAGGATTGTTTGACAAGTTCTGAATTTTATTTCATATACATCTTGAATAATATTTCTTTGAACCACAAAAAAACAAGGTTCTAGTAATTCAACTTCAAGTAATTCACTTTCTAGGTTCAAAGATTAAATAAAAACAAAGATTTACAAGCAGAAGTCGAGTTCTAGTTTATTTGACGTAATCTGGAAGATCAAATCACATCAACCAATTCGGCTTCTATTTCGATAACTTTTTAAGAATGTTAATGTAACCCTTCTCCTGTCACTTCTAGTCGTTGTAGCTTTCACCAACCAAAATGATCAGGGTTAGTTTTAATGAATTTTATGGGTATTAAAACGATTTTATTTTTTTAATGGAAGTATAGGTTTAAATCTAGTTGGTCAGCTCCTAACACGAAACGTATAACTTAGCAAGAGTGAGATGTCCACAAGCTCATCAACACACTATCCAACCACTTAATGAAAACCTGAAACTAAAACAAGTTTTTTTAGTGTTAAAATAAAATTAGAATATAAGTGTGTTCTTCAAAAATGAATTAACCAAATTATGTTATGCCTTAAAGTTTTAACTCCATACACAACATTAAGTTTAAGTGGATTATAAATAAGTGTTAACTCCATACACAACATTAACCAAATTATGTTATGCTTTTAAGTTTTAACTCCATACACAACATTAAGTTTAAGTGGATTATAAATAAGTGTTAACTCCATACACAACATTAACCAAATTATGTTATGTTTTTAAGTTTTAACTCCATACACAACATTAAGTTTAAGTGTATTATAAATAAGTGTTAACTCCATACACAACATTAAGTTTAAATGGATTATAAATTTAGGTAACTTTGTCATTGGTTCTAAATCAACCATTAACTTTGTCACTAACTCTGTGATGACCTAAATCTATTAAAAATGACACTGAAACATTATAAATTTGGAAAAATATAAAAACAATTTTCAAAACTTTTGATTTTCTAACAAGTTCTTGGGACTTTTGAGTTCATTCTCTTTGAAGTGATATTTTCTAGTGTAAATTATTTTTATTTAATAATTTGGAAAGAAATTATATTTAACTTATTAAAAAATTAAGAATAAACTTGTTATAAATTGGGAGTTGAATTTGGGTGGAAAGGGTAATGAGTTATGACTTTTATTCATAAACACTAGAATTATAAGTGAAAATTAGTGGTTATCCATCTCTTCCACCAAATTACCATGGTAATTGTTTTTTTACCATCAAGAATATACACTCAAGGTATTGGGGGGATATTATTAATAATAATAATAAGTGGAGAAAAGCCATGTGCTTAGTTTTTTTTTAAAGTGTGGAATTAACCTATGGTAATTCACCCATTGTTTGATTTATTTTCCCTATTTGATTTTTCTGTATTTACTCTATTTTGTCACATTGCTTGCCTATTTTCCATTTCGTTCCTTTTACAATCTGGATTAGTGGTATCAAAGCAATTTTCTCCTCGTCATTTCTCAAGTGCATGTCCCCGACAAGCTCAAGGTATAGAGAGTTGGGTCTCGAGCTAATTTTGCTTAAGGACAACCTCTCTTGCCAGTCTAAGTGACCTCCCATGGTGGAAGAAAAGAGAGATGATGAAGCAGGAGGTCCTTTCAAGACGTTGCTCGAGGAAGCCCTCACGCAACAAAGGAACTAGATGATGGACAACTTCGCCCAGATCCTTCGATGACTATCAACGGAATCCAAGGTATCTTCGTCAAACAACCATTTCGGATGTGCGACGCCCTTCAAGGCACAATTCAATTTTGGTATCCCCTTACTTGAAGGCCTGATAGATGCAAATGCTCTAGAAAAATGGTTGAATCTGCTAGAAGGTTATTATTTTGTCCAAAAAAAAAATATATCGAAAAGATCACCTCCACGCTCCTTAAAACCCTTCCCCATGTCAAAGCATGGTGGGAAGGTTACTAGGAGAGGTACACCACAGATGAATCTA
>JASDQU010241314.1:140815-157814 GCA_032191745.1 Picea mariana
GACTAATCCAAAACTAGGCATGTGAGACTAAAGAAAAGTTTGATGAAAATGCTAGTATCTTGTTTTTAAAGTTAAGGAAGGTTTGCAGGAATGTGATCATATACACCAGGTCTATTACAAAGCTACAAAGCATATTTGGATGATAAAATTGATGAGGGCTTTTGGTTGTGGCACATGTTGGGTACATGGTTGAGACAAGTAGTTGATGAGTTGACACATACATGAAGTGTATAGTTGATGATGTTGGTAAATATTGATGATTCATAGTTTATGAGTAGTTGACACATGATTGGAACATACTTGGCACATGGTTGGATGCACTTGGTTATGGTATAGGTTGATTACAGGTTGGTGCATGGTTGATGCACTTGTTTATGGTACAGGTTGATTACAAGTTGATGCATGGTTCAGACTTATTGGTACAGGTTTATAGCAGTATATATCACAGTGATAGTGTGACAGTGGTTCCATCATTCTACTTCTACTTCAGGGTGGCAGGACGGGGCNAAAAGCATTCTGTGGTTTTCTCCTGATTTGGGTTTCCACGTAAAACACTGGTGTACTATGCATGTGTGTGATTGTTTACTTATTACTGCTCATTATTGGATAATAATTCTACATTGATATAACATTTGAAGAAAAAGGATTATAATTACGTTATTACTGATTCACCCCCCCTCTCAGTAATCCAACAGCTTATATACAGAAAAAATATCCTCATAGATCTTTTTAGGACATGACATCTTTTGAGGCTTGGACAGGTGACAAACCAGATGTCACACACTTTTGCACATTTGGATCTTGTGCATGGGCCCATATTCCTTCTGAAAAGAGGAAAGAATTAGATCCACATATCACACCTTGAATCTTTGTGGGATATCCAAATGATGTGAAGGGGTATAGGTCGATTGATCCCTCTACAGACTGGCTCATCATTGTGTGTAGTGTTTAATTTTGAGGACAGTCCTTTGCATGCACCTCCAGTGCAACATGCATAGACTCTTATGCATCCATTAGTTCCACCTCATAGATGATGACTCCATACACTCATATGTTATATATTCAGACTCAAATTCAGATGATTTTTTACATGTAGTTGAGCATGTAGTACATTCAGATGAGGAGTCAGCACCATAGCTTCTGCAAATTCCCAAGTGGGCACAGTCCACACTTCAGGTAGCAGGTGTCCTTGTAGGGAATCCATTGGATTCGAGGAGGACTCAATCTCAGCAAAAGGAGCCTTCTCATGTACTTTTAGCTTTTGAACCAGCGATGCCCCTGCATTGCTATATGGTTCAATCCTTTGATTCACATATCTACAGTGAGGTTGTGGGAAATCCTTTATGGGAAGTAGCCATGCAGGAGGAGTATGACTCACTCCTAGAGAATCATACTTGGGATCTGGTTCCACTTCCACCAGGGAGTAAACTTGTCAGATGCAAATGGGTCTATAGGACCAAGAGGGCAGCAGATGGTCAGGGGAGCAGGTATAAATCAAGACTAGTTGCAAAAGGATTTCAGCATATTCATGGGATAGATTATGATGAGACCTTTGCTCCTCTAGCAAAGATGGACTCCATTCGCTTGGTTCTAGCCATTACAGCAGGCAAAGGATGGGAATTTCACCAGATGCATGTGAAGAATATTTTTTCTTCACAACGATATTTCAAAGGAGATCTACATGGAGCAGCCACAGGGGTTCATTCAAAACTCATCTTTAGTATGCATACTAAAGAAGTCACTCTATGGCCTCAAGCAAGCACCTAGAGCATGGTATGAAAATATGGATTCTTATCTTCTTTCACATGATTTTGTTAGATGTAAATATTATTGCAATGTTTACAAGTTGAGGACTACTAACTCTTTGATGATTTTAGTACTCTATGTTGATGATCTTTTGATCATTGGTAGCTCTGCTTCAGCCATTATTGTGGTCAAATATATTTTTCATGAAAATTTCTCTATGACGGACATGGGTCCACTTCATTTATTTCTTGGTCTTGAGATTAGTCAGGATGCTTCATTCATCAAACTTTCTCAAGCTGAGTATGTTAGGGATTTTCTGGATAGATTCCACATGACAGATGGTAAGTCTGCACCTACACCCTTCTTATCTAGGATCGGACTTGAGGATGGAAGGGATACACCATTAGTGGACAGCACTTTGTATCAACAGTTAGTGGGGAGTCTTTTGTATCTCAGCCACACCCGTATGGATGTCTCATATGTAGTAGAAGTAGTTTCCAGATACATGAAGAAGCACCATGATCTACACTAGAAGGCTTCCAAGAGAATCCTCAGATATGTTCAGGGCACCATGAGTTATGGGATTCACTATGTATTTGGTTGTGTATTAGATCTCATAGGCTTGACAGATTCATATTGTTAGCCCTCAACCAAGTTTCGAGGAAACCTTGGTCAGGTTTGGACCACTTTTGGACTTCGACAAGTTGGTCGAAGATGGAGCGTCCAGGCAGATCTGAGATCATGGATTTCACTTATTTTTTTAGGCTATGTGGACCCAGCAAGGGGTTCCTTAGGGTTTTTGTAATGGGTTATGGGATGTCGGCCCATGGGTTTACCCATGATTAGGCCTTATTGTAAAAGTATAAATAAGTAAGAATGTAATCTAGAAAAGAGTCAATAGATCGTGGGAAAAGAGGCTAAGTGCAAGTAATTTTGAGTTTCTTTGTGCAACATAATGTGTATGTAAGGCTCTATGCTCGATGGAGAGGTTGGCTCTGTGCCTTGACCTAGTTTTGGGAAGGAGGATCTGGTGCGTAGTGCGTAGATCTCTTGTCTGGTGTGAAGCTTGGCTCTATGGCTTAGTGCACATGAGCAACTGAATGTAAGAGATTGAAGAATGATAAATAAGATGAAGCACTTGGTGGATGTAGCCCCACACTGGGGTGAACCATGTATATCCTGTGTATTTGGTTTTCTTTGTTCATTGTTGGTTATGTTATGAATCTTCTCAGTTCTTTGCTTATTATGTATGTTAGATAGACCTGATTGATGCTCAGTGCTTTAGTTGTGTTAAGGATGAATGAATGTTAGATTTAACTCAGTGCTATGTGTTAAATGATTGAAGTGTTTAATATTTATTATTATTGCGTTTATCTATCTTAGGGTTTGCTCTGTGATGTTAATGAAGCTAATGAAGTAATGCATATCACCCTCTAAGTGCTGCTAGAATAATCTGCAAAGTGTTATTATCACAGATCTATGTCCCATCTTGGTTACAGACACCTGAGTCCTCTAGCCCCCCCTACTTCTACCTTGGGTGAGAATTCGTCTGCTTCGTAGGTGTTGTCGAAGGGGTCGGTAGTTAGGGTTTTGTTGGTGCATTGTTGAAGCGTTGAACCCTCGGTCTGCCCCTGTGCCAACAAATGGTTCCGTTGTCGGGACCTAAAACTGTGATTGTTGGGAACTGAAGTAAAGAAAAGAGAAGCTATGTGTGTAGATATTTTGTTGTAGTGCGCAGTACTCTACTTGACTTGCGAAGCTCTGTGATAAGAAAGAAACCCGATCTGAAGAAAAGAGGTAATATCTTAAAAGAGGTAAAGCTCTGTGCTTTGATAAGAGTAAGATAAGTGAAAATTTGTGTTTCCAAAGCATGAATTTAAGTATGTTTAATAGATTACGTCCTAGTATGAAAGCTAAGATGCAGTTGGAAGAAATAATTGATCTAAATAAAGCTAATAAAAATGACGAAAGATATGTTATTCCTATACATAGAAAGAATTTTTGGACTAATAAGTGGATGGAGGAACCTAGAAAGAATTTTTGCAGATTGCAGGTCCAGCACTGTGATCCTAGTGCACAGTACAGAAGAGGTTGGGGAACATATAAAAGAAAAAGAGGATTCACACTATGTTATAAATGCAGAAGATCAGGACAGCTTGCTAAGGAATTCCCTGTTACAGGTCTTATTTGTCTTTGTTGTAAATTTGTTTGTCATAAGGTTGAGGATTGTCCAAAGATGATTGCTAAAGTTGAAAGGATGAACATGAGACAAGAAAACTATGAGGAAAGTCAAGAGACTAAGAGCATGTTATAGAATCATAAAGAGAAGGAATCAGAGAAAGCTCAGACTATGTTATAATAGTTGAAAGAAACAATGAATGATCACAAAGATGTCAACTTACTAGAGATCCTGAAAGTAAAACAGTGCATAAGTACGAGAATAGAAGACTTCGACATAGATTGTGTCTTGGATGAAGAAACACAAGTGAATATTATGACAGAAGGAACTTGGAAAATTTTGGGAAAGCCTACTGTGGTACCTTCATTGGGAAGGATAGGCTTGTTTAAAGGTAAGATGATAACCCTATGTGGAAGAGTTACTAAAGTACCTATTATTATCCATGGAACATCAACTAAAGAGGAATTTGAAGTCATTAAGTTTGTTGAGATCGGCACCCCTTTCCCACTTTTGTTAGGAAAGACTTGGATTGAGAAGGATCAGATCAGAAGGAAAGTAGAGGAAGAAGCTACAGAAAAGAAAAAGCAAGAACTAAGGGATTTCATAACTAGAAAAATAGATCGACTAATAGAAGAACGAGAAGATAAGTCGAAGCAACAAAAAGCAAGAGAATTAGTTGTCGAAGTTGAAAAAATGCAAGAAGTTTTAAAGGACCTATCCATGCAAGAAAGAAGAATACCCACCCTGGAATCAATAAGAGAAGGAATATTAACTTTGAACCCTTCGAGGGCACATCAATTGTGTGAAGTCACTACGCTAGGAGAGGATAAGAATAAGAATGGAAAGAGGAATTCAAAAACAGTTAGAGAAACTCAGATCACAGGAAAGAAGGCAAGGAAGCTCAGCAAAAAGAAAGCCAAGTTAGAAAAGCTACAGGAAGCTACAGAGAATAGATGGAATACTTCACAGACTGGAACCTCGCAGGAGGCAGGTTCGCAGTATTTGAACCTCGTCGCAACAGCAGGACCGTGCAGAATGGGACTTCGCCCTAGTGAAGCTATATGACCATTGGAGGCACTCTGCCTATTAGAACGACGCTCTGAAATGGATAGAAAACACATTTATGGGCGGATTTACCTCTTTTGGGACGTTGAGACCGCGCCATAATGGACAGATTCACATTGATGGAAGCATTCCTACCCGTTGGAAGAATCTGTTATGATGCCTCGCTCATTTAATCTATCGGATGTTGTGTCGAGACCACTTTTTACCACCCATGATTAACTGAGCCAACAGATAATTGATTGTGTGTCAAGCTGTGTTTTCAAAAACTAGACGTCGATGTCCGTTTGTCTGCTTGTCCGTTCGCCTACCCCGACCTGTCTGTTTAACAGTGAGAATGTCGGGTGAACCCACTGAGTTAGAGAAGTCAATTGAGGAGGTTCTTAAGAAGTTCATGGTTGATAGAGATATGTCTGAAGGAGTACAGGCATTGTCAACCAAGGGACTGTAGGCTTCCCCTTCAACTGGACAACGTTCGGGCCGTGTCAACCCCGCGACCGAGAAGTGAAGTAAGCATCGCAGCGATTTGGCTAATGCGAAGCAGATCATGTCGATCTTACCAGACTATATCCCACCTTTGGATGGCGCGGTTAACCGTGACAGCATCCCACGAGACTATGAGTACACCCAGATCGTCGTGTACATCCCGAAAGGAATACGCGTAGTTGGGAGTCAGTTAGAACAGATCCCACTACTAAAGAACAGCGACTTCAACCTTGGAGATAGAAATAACTATGCTATGCTCACACCCCACAGATACTTGACGAAGACAACCGGGAAGAAGCCTCGTCTGGTCTCCCATCCATGGATTAAGGAGCTCGCATAGTCCATTATGCTAAATGTGATGAAGATTCTCCATTTTTGTCATCACCAGGAGGTTAACGCTTGTGTTAAACTCCTCTTGTTGTTCTACCATGGCGGATACAT
The DNA here is from genome assembly GCA_032191745.1 of Picea mariana. Classification (NCBI taxonomy): domain Eukaryota; kingdom Viridiplantae; phylum Streptophyta; class Pinopsida; order Pinales; family Pinaceae; genus Picea; species Picea mariana. The sequence goes on from JASDQU010241314.1 coordinate 146,730, forward strand.
GTGGCTCGATCGGCGAATTACTGTGGATCCGATGCTAATCCTCTTGATTATATGATTAAGAATGAAGGGACCCGACCCTCAGCATTTTTACCCAGGGAAGGCCTCGGATCGCTGCCTGGCACATCGCATTAAGGAGGCTTACGGCGAAGTCAAAAAGGGAAAGTGAGGCTACAAGGTAGCCTTTATCCAGGATGGCACAGTGTGCCTCGCTTTCCAACTCATAGCTGGAAAGCTCATGAGAAATAACCACCCCACACAGGTCACTTGGTTCGTGGTGGACCTCGCAGGAAAATGTGTGGAGGGCATGCAGATGAATTGGGCGAGTTACCTCGTCAATGAACTCGAGAAAGATTGTCGTGAAGCTCAGGATTAGGGATACGAATTCCACTTTAGCTAGTTGATCGTGTTGATTGCATTTGTACCTTGGAAAATGCCTGAAGAAGGCACCTTTTCGGAGATTGAACCATCGAAGTCGTTGGATGCTAGGTTTGCTACCTTGTGGTACACCAACGATGTGTCTAAGCAATGGCAGTCAAACGTTGTGTTCCATGCATATTATCAGCAACTGAAGGTTTCCATTGAATCATTTTCGCGCATGAAACCGCGCACCTTGCACCAGTACAGAACGATAGCCAAGTTTTGCGCAGATATGAGAGAAAGGAAGAGTTACAGTCATATTACAAGCTGGCAGATGAAGATATGGAGCAGATCACGAAGGATTGGCCGAAGGAGTTCCTTGTACATGTTGTTGATGCAGAACTCTCCGACATTGACACCATAGGAAGCCCCCTAGTCACCCGGGTCGAGCATGTTGTACAGTCCAGTGGGACAAAGAAGAAGAAGAAAAAGGAGGAATTCTATAATATAGAGACTGATGAGGAGGACGGCGCTTCTGAAGAAAATGGATCCGACTCACTAGGAGGAAGAGACGAAGCAAATGAACAAGGAGGAGGGGATGAAGGAGAAAATCAAGGAGAAGGCGAAGGTACACCACCGAAAGATCCCCCTACTGAAACATCGCAGAAGAGGAAGGTTTCACCGTGGAAACCTTCAGCAAGAAAGAAGGCGTGCACTAGCAAGCCCCAGTTAGAGGCCACGCTCACGGAGGACGACATCAGCTTGATTCGCGGAGCCATGGAGGATGATTTTGAAGATATTTTGCATAGATATGGAGCGAAGCAGGAGGAGCTATATGGAAGGGTCGAGAAGGAACTGAAGGAAATACAGCAAGCTATTCAATTGATCTGCACAGTACCCATTGCATCTTCCTAGTCATAGATTGCAAAATTGGGGGATGAACCAACCCAATTAAGAAGACTTGCAGATGCGACAGAGGCTCGACTTCAGAAAGTCCAAGAAGAGAAGGAGAAGGCTACAGAATCCTTGAAACAAGAGAAAGAGGAAGTCTTAGAGAAATTACGAGTAGCACGGTACTATGTAACCGCCTATGAAAATGAGAAAGAAGAGTTTCGGGCGATGCTCCAGGATGACAAAGCGAAGCTACAAAAAGAAAATGAGCAGTTGCTCGTAGAACGAGCTATGATCAAAGAAGCAGCAAATAAATCATGTCACTATGTGTCAGGCTTGGCACAGGAGGAACAAGAGTCAGTTGAGGTTCAAGTGGCGAAGCTCACTGAGACCATCCAGCAGCTTCAAGCGAGGATAACGGAATTGGGTATCCAAGCAGTACTGAGCACCCCACAGGAGGTGTGTGACCAGAGGGAGGAAGCCGCTCAGAATGTAGTAGTAAGGATCAGAGCCCTCGCCTCACAATGCAAACAGTTGAGAGATAGAAGCGCACAGACTTATGAACGCCTTGTAGAAGATCCATAGCTAAGGAAATTGGAAGCACAGTTACAAGAGGCGCAACAGCAGGGCTTCTTCGTGCAGGCATAGATGAAGCTACTCACAGCAGTTGAAAGAATGAAAAGGTCCCAGAAACAGTGCGTAGTACAGCAACAGATTACTTGCATTCAAGGCAGCGTAATGGAAGTCGCGCAGAAACTACAACTTGTGCAGGATGAAGCCTGCAAGGTGTTTGAAGAAATTGAAGGACAAGTCTCGCAATTAGACCAAGTGGTTGCTACAACAAAATAACGCCTGGAAGGGCCTGTTATAGAGAAAATGATTCAAGCACTCGTTGATCAGGAAGCTCAGGCGAAATAGCAAGTCGAGGCATCTCAAGCGAAACTTGAGGCCTTCGAAGTGGCATTGACCAAACCTGAGTGACTTGGGATGAGTCATAGGTGAGTGTTGGGGGCCTATTGGCCCTCAACCAAATTTCGAGGAAACCTTGGTCAGTTTTGGACCACTTTTGGACTTCGACAAGCTGGTCGAAGATGGAGCGCCCAGGTGGAGCTGAGATCACGGATCTCACTTATTTTTGCGAGCTATGTGGACCCAGCAAGGGGTTCCTTAGGGTTTTTGTAATGGGTTACGGGATGTCGGCCCATGGGTTTACCCATGATTAGGCCTTATTGTAAAAGTATAAATAAGTAATAATGTAATGTAGAAAAGAGTCAATAGATCGTGGGAAAAGAGGCTAAGTGCAAGTAGTTATGAGTTACTTTGTGCAACATAATGTGTATGTAAGGCTATGTGCTCAATAGAGAGGTTGGCTCTGTGCCTTGACCTAGTTTTGGGAAGGAGGATCTGGTGCGCAGTGCGCAGATCTCATGTCTGGTGCGAAGCTTGGCTCTGTGGCTTAGTGCACAGGAGAAACTGAATATAAGAGATTGAAGAATAATAATGAAGACAAAACAGTTGGTGGACGTATCCCCACACTGGGGTGAACCACATATATCCTATGTCTTTAGTTTTCTTTGTGCTTTCTTGGTTATGTTATGAATCTGCTCATTGCTTTGCTTATTGTGTATGTTAGATAGACCTGATTGATGCTCAATGCTTTAGTTGTGTTAAGGATGAATGAATGTTAGATTTAACTCAGTGCTATGTGCTAAATGATTGAAGTGTTTAATCTTTATTGTTACTGCGTCGATCTATCTTAGGGTTTTCTCTGTGATGTTAATGAAGTTAATGAACTAATGCATATCACCTTCTAAGTGCTGCTAGAATACTCTGTGAAGTGTTATTATCACATATTTGTGTCCCAGCTTGGTTACAGACACCTGAGTCCTGTAAACCCCCCTGCTTCTACCTTGGGTGATACTTTGCATGCTTCGCAGGTGTTTCCAAAAGGATCGGTAGTTAGGGTTTTGTTGGTGTGTTGTTGAAGCATTGAACCCTGGGTCTGCCCCCGTGTCAACCCATATTGGGTTGGCGATGGCACAGATCTCAAGTCTACTTCCAGGTACACTCTCAGTCTGGTGTCAGGCCCTATTTGTTGGTCAAGTAAGAAGCAATCAACCATTGCTTTATCTTCTGCAAAGGCCGAGTATAGAGGAGTAGTCAATTGTGTCATTCAGACACTTTGGCTTCAGCACTTCCTTACTGAGCTTGGTATACAGTTTCACTGTCCGAATTTCATATGGTGTGACAATTAGAGTACACTGATATTTTGCAGAGATCCAGTACAACGGCAGCGAACCAAACACATTGAGCTTCACAGGAAATTCATCAGAGATCTAGTACATGACGGGACCATTAATCTGCAGTTATGTCCTTCCTCTGAACAGGTTGTCAATATCTTCACCAAGACCTTCATTGGACTGAAGTTTCAGACTTTGCGGGATCACCTTGGAGTGAAGAACATAGTTGCCTAGCAACTGCCTTTTCTTCTTTTGAGGGGGGCATTTGTTCCCGCGTGGTTTTCCCTCTTTCCTCATTTTTACTCAATGTTCATTAGTTGCATTGTACAAGTACCTAATATGGCCTAGTAGTCGAGACTCATTTTTACTCCATAATGATGTTCAAGGGGGGTGTTGGAAAAAATTATATTTTCGACACACTAGTTTAGTGGGAGTTAAATAACTAGCTCTATTTTAGACTTTCTATTTAGATCATCACTATTATGCATGCATGCATTCCTAAGGAAATCTAACTGCTTGATTGTTTTTCTTAATTATGAAATGTTATTTCCTATATATGATTGTATTCCACTCATTCATTATATCACAATGATCATCATTGATTAGCTCATTGGAGTAGTGTGAATATATTTTCTCATTCTTCCATATTGAATCTCTCGTCCTTTCTTGATAAGTTTTGTTTGAACTTGCTTTAGCTAGGTCTCTTATGTAGGTATCAATGAAACATTGACAATAAATTTGTATCGAAATTTGAGGTTACAACTATATATCAAAAAGAGATTGATATAGTTCTCGGTTCAACTTGGTTAGAGACGTTTGGTAGCTTAATATTAAACTTTGAGAAAACGTTTTTTATGTTTTCCTACAAGAAGAAAAAAATAACATTACATGATGTCTCAATGAAGTCAGATTCAGTATCTACATCAAAAGGTCTTGATCAGATCTCAAAAATGATACTTCAGGATAATCAACAATCAATACTTGAGATCTGAAAAAAAGAAATTGACAATTGTCATAGATAAAGACGTAGAAATGTGTCGTCTAAAGAACCATAATAAAAGCTTGGTTGCACAAATCAAGAAGTTGAAGAATGAGAAGAAATCACAAAAGGAAAAGTTAGAACAATTTGTCAGTAAAGAAGCAATGACCAGTGAAGAAATAATGCATGGACCTAATGAAATCGAGAAGTCTTCAAATGTAAAAATCTCAATTGTGGATAAAAGAATTAATATAGACCCAGTCAACTTTACAACTCAAAAGGATGCAAATCCAGTTAATGTAAAGAGGTCTTCACATGTCGAAGTAGAAACAAGGCATTGCTATGAAGAAGACTCGATTCCAAAACTTAATCAAGAAAAAGATACAAGTATACGAAGTAAAGATCAAGTTGCAAGGACACCTTATAAACATACTAATCACAAAATTTGATACTTCAACCAATCAATATATCAACAAAAACAAGTGACCAATATGTCAAAAAATGTTATTTCCACTACAAATGATGTTCAAAGTAGAATCTATCATGGGAGTCAAAATACATCAAGTTTTCTACAAGAACCCTATAAATGTCTAGTTCCACAAAAGATCGAATTAGGGTGGGAAGACTCCTTTACAATTCGACGGTTCTACTCAACGCTTAAAATATCCTATCGTTTCAAGTCCTCAACGATCACTAATTCAAGAATAAAGAATTAGGAGAAAATATTACAAGCCAGAGCAAGAGATAAGTGTTTCATAAGTATGCTTTGAGGACAAAACATTTTTAAGGGGAAGACAATGTTATGAACACAATATATAATAATAAATGTAAATACATTACAAAATATAAATAATCAATAATCGATAGTTAATGATTAATAATGAAAAGACACCTCCCTGATGAAAGGCCATGTCTCTTCATGGAAGGGCACCCCTGCATGGGTATATAAGGCCCTCATTCTCATTGTAATCAGCATATCTTACTTATTCATTCTCTTATACATTTATATAGTATTTGCAGTCCTACATGGATTATTGTGTTATATTCCAAGTATTTTGTGTGAGTGAACTTTTGTTTATCTCAAATGTTGTGATTCTTCATTGTTGCTTCTAAGGCTTCCATCTTAAAACATTTGGACTCCACGTGACTATCTTTTTCACAAAAGTTGCAATGTCTAGCAATCTTCTTACTTTTTTTTGCTCCTTTGTCACCATTAGGAGCGGAAGTTGGTGAAGAGGGTTTGTAACCCTTGTTTTGCTTCTTGGTGTGGCGAGGATGTTGCTTCTTGGGATTCTTGGATTTATCTTTTTGTTGGGCTACTAAGACTCTATTGGAGGTACCTATAGTGTTGATCATTCCAAGTTGCACAAGTTTATCTTGCTCTCTAATCAAGTTTATTCTTAGAGAGATTCTTGGTTTCTTGACACTGGTGCTACTTTCCACATGACATTTTGAAGAGATTTCTTTGAAAAATTGAACGACAATGTAGATGATGCAATGTACTTTGCAGATAGATCTGGTCTTAAAATTACAGGAATTGGCACCATCAAACTCAAACTCCCTAGATTCCCATATATTTGTGTGCATAATGTTCCTATCTTCTTGAGTTACACAGGAACTTGTTATCTCTTGTGCACATTCAACATCAAGGCCATTACATTCACATATTTGATGGAAAAGATGAAGTAAGGTCTTTCGACAACATGGTCATCGTGACAGGATGGGAGGATGATGGATTGTTTAAGATGAAAGGGGCATATGCACTGGCACATAATTTTGTGTACCTTTCTCACCATGATGAAGGTACATTGTCTCTTAGTCTCATTTGGCATGCTTGATTTGGGCACATCAATTATGATAGTCTTCATTTGTTGAAAAAAATGGTGTTTCTAGTCTGCCCACCATTCCAAGGAATTTGAAACAATGTGAGGCATGTATCTTTGGTAAACACAACAAGCAATCTCTTCATGATTTTACTTCAAGAGCACATAAAAAGCTAGAGTTGATACATTATAATTTGTATATCCCCATGCATGTTCCATCTGCGTTTGGAAATATATATATATATATATATATATATATATATATATATATATATTGTGACTTTTATCGATGACTACACTAAGATGTGTTGGGTTTATTTGTTGAAACATAAATCTCAAGCATTTGAAACATTTAAAAATTTTCATCTATGGATTGAAAATGAAGTTCAATCTCCTGCTAGCACTCTCTGCATTGATAATGGAGAGGAATACACTTCAAATGAGTTTGAAAGCTATCTTCGCCAACATGAGATCAAGCATCAAACCACTATTCCATACAATCCTTTGCAGAATTGTGTAGTAGAAAGAACGAATAGGACACTCTTGAATATGGTACGTTAAATGTTATTTTTCCAGAATGTGAAGTTGATGTTTTGAGCAGACACAGTTCTATGTGTAGTATATGTGAGAAACAAGAGTCCTTATCATGCTCTTGGGAACATGAATCCTTATGAAATGTGGTATGGATGCATTCCTTCAATGAAGCATCTTAGGGTCATCGGCTCCACTCGTTATGCCTTAATTTCTACACAGATAATAATAATAATAATAACTAGATGCAATGAGTCGAAAGTGCATCTTCTTGGGGTACTCAAATACCACCAAGACCATTATGATGAGGTAAACAAAAAGTTCATTCTTTTCAGAGATGATGTTTTTATTGAATCCACTAGGAATGACAAGACTATTGAGTGGCAGCTTGATCATCTCAATAGATTTTCCCATTTAAAGACATATCATGAGTTTGATTATAAGATTCCACATCTTGATGAGGGGATCCCTATCTTGGATCAATCTCCAGAATCTCTGTTTGAAACGTCATCTCTCTCTTGAAGAAGATCCAACCACTTCCTTCGAACAAGGAGTTTAATTGGACAATGTGATTGATAGGATTGAAAGGTTGAACCTTATTGGGAATGCAACATCATCTTAATCAATGGAGCAACCTAGACCATCACAGAAAGGTCCAAAGTGGCTCATAAAGACACTTGAAAGTGTTTTCCCTAATGAGGTTGGAAAGACATGAACCAAAAGTTCAACAGGACAAGATGATGGAGGTGATGTAAATAATTCATATTCATGTGATGTAAATGATATGGATGTTTCATATGATTGTGAATTGAATTTATTTACTAACTTTGAACCAATTTTCTTTGAAAATTTTACTTCTCATGATAACCAATTTCCTTTGCAAATTTTGCTTCTCTTAATGAATGGAAAGATGCCATGCAGAGGGAGTATGATGCTCTCATCAAGAATGGGACATGGAAGTTGGTGGATCCTCCATTTGGAACCAAGCCAATTGGTTGTACACAAAAATAAAACATAGTCTATGATGATACTTTTTCACTCATGGCGGAATGTGCTACCATTCGTGCATTGTTGGCTTTCGCAGCACATAATAGGTGGAAGATTCATCACATGGATGTGAAAACAATGTTATTGATTGGAGACTAGAAAGAGAATGTCTACATGTCTCAACCAAAAGAATTTTCTATGAAGACACAAAAACATAAGGTGTGCAACCTAATCAAGTCTTTGTATGGCGTGAAGCAAGCACCTTGTGTGTGGTATGAAAAGCTAATTGAACATCTTTTGAAAATCAATTTCAAACATATTAATCTTGATTATGTAACTTTGTTTCTCAAGATAGATGGCAAAACTGTTATATATCTTGTAGTGTATGTAGATAGTCTTTTGATAATAGGGAACAATGAAGCATATATTGCATCAATATTAATCTCACTTGTACCATAATTTCTTAACATATTAATTATGCCCTGCCAAAATCCTCCCCAATTAAAGCCAAATGAAAATGAGTTATATTAATTTAACTATTAAATTTACAAAGTCACATTTTGTTAAAAAAAACCTTTCTTGTGTATAGTTTATTGTTATATAAAAAGTACAGTTACTGTGAACCTTGGACCTAATATTTTTTATGGACCAAGCCAGTCTATTCCGTGCCCATCATAGAATTGATTTTCCCATAGCCAATTTTATCTTTGGCATTTACAGATTTTTATCCCTTGGGAATATTATTTGCAAAAATTTATAAATCCCTTTCATTCTAAGCTTATTATACAAACTTACAAGGATCTTGTAGCTCACAAACCAACAGAAGTTAGATATTGCTACTTATAAATAACCTATCAAACTTGAGTTGCCTACTCAACACAATAGTTCAACCAAAAATGCATGATTTCAAACTGAATGTGCCCTTAAAATTGAGCAAAAACAAATCACTAGGGGATGCAAAGACCTTGGGTAAATTATCTTCATATAATACGATATTAATCCCCATGTCAAGCAACTGAGTAACTAAATCAGTTGTGAATGATTACAGAAAACATTTAGTTAGGTGTGGGTGTGCAATAGCATTTAGACATTTTATGTCAGAGTTAATTAGACGTTATTTTTACTTCAGTGGTTTGATCAGTGTATTAGTACTAGTTAAGTCATTGTATCTCTCGTTCTTAACCTCTCGTTCTTAACCTCAACAAAAGAGTGATCCCAACAATTTACTTGATTAGGGCCTCCTTCAAATTAATTATGGATGCTTTCACAATGTAAATGTCTGTGCTCCAAATAGGCCCTTGGGAAGCTCTTTCTATGGTAAAAAATTGTTTTTTTCATCTTATTGCTTTGGTTTACCCACTTTAAATTACTCCTTTACTTTGCTCACATTGTTTTAGCATCCTAGTATTTAGTTATTTTCCAGTCCTCTCGACTTCTTTTCTATTCTGCTGAATGTAATCTAGACTCTTATAGACCTACTTTGATTATAAGTGACATTAATATAATTTGGCATAAATAACTTATATCATTGGTATAAATAACCTACCAAACCTGAGTTTCCTACTCAACACAATAGTTCAACCAAAAATGCATGATTTCAAACTGAATGTGCCCATAAAAGTGAGCAAAAACAAATCGCTAGGGGATACAAAGACCTTGGGTAAATTATCTTCATATAATACGATATTAATCCCCATGTCAAGCAACTGAGTAACTTAATCGGTTGTGAATGATTACATAAAACATATAGTTAGGTGTGGGTGTGAAATAGCATTTAGACATTTTATGTCAGAGTTAATTGGACATTATTTTTACTTTAGTGGTTTGATCAATGTATTAGTACTAGTTAAGTCATTGTATCTCTCGTTCGTAACCTCAACATAAGACTGATCCCAACAAATTACTTGATTAGGGCCTCCTCCAAATTAATTATGGATGTTTTCACAATGTGAAAGTTTTTGCTCCAAATAGGTCCGTGCAAAGCTCTTTCTATGGAAATTGTTTTTTTCATCTTATTGCTTCGGTTTACCCACTTCAAATTTACCCCTTCATTGTTTACTTTGCTCAAATTGTTTTAGCATCCTAGTATTTAGTTATTTTCCAGTCCTCACGACTTCTTTTCTATTCTGCTGAATGTAATCTAGACTCCTATTGACCTACTTTGATTATAAGTGGCATTAATATAATTTTTTCTTTCCTTCTTCTTTCAACCAAAAGACACTTGGTTGCTATGTAGAGATTCCAGTAAAACTGACAGGCACAAGGTTAAACAAAGTTGCATTATATCCCACTGGTATATCCGGAGAGGCTTTCTTAAATTTCACTTGCTTGACAAAAGATCTCTGCATGATCAAAATTTCAGTAAGAAAAATGAAATTACTAGCAAAAGCCACATGGTTGATATATAGAGATTTCAGTATAACTGACAGGCACAAGGTTGCATTATATACCACTGTTAAATTCTGAGAGACTTCTTAAATTTCATTTGCTTGACAAAATATCTGCATGATCTTGATTTTAATCGGAAAGATGAAATTAATGAATTCTGATGCACATGATCTAAATTCAAATATCAGCAGGTTCATTATCACATTTATTAACAAGTATATGAACCAATTCATAAAGCTGATTTTTAGTTTCAAGTGTCTGAAATCACATATAAATATTTAGACAACATTAAATCTTTACTGTCAACGAATTAAAAGGACATCGTAAAAATGCTTTTTGGGCTGCCGAAAAGCATTTCTCAGATACCAAGTGTTCTAAAATTGAAAGCTGCAACAATCCAAGAGTATATACTACGGGAATGGTTTCCAGTAATAAACTACAAAGGGCCTCAGATTAGGAAAAATCTGCCAAAGCACTTTAGAAAGACTATTAAACACAATTTTGGATATTCACTTCAGGCGTCTCACATATACAGTTTTGGAGATTTTCAACGGAATTGGGTTTAGATCATAATCTCATTTCATGCCAATAGATCATAATCAAATTAAGAATATTTTCAGTTTAGAAGAAACTGGCATTCTAACTCAACAAGCCGTCCTTTTGGTAACTTGTAGTTTACAGGCTGATCAACGGCCTCCTCTGGAGTTCATTGAGAAAAACTTCTCACAAATGGCCTTTGTCATATGAAGAGGAGAGAACCTCAGTGTAAACGTACCAAAGAAATTATTTGCTGATAAATCACCTCAAATGACATACAGTTCAACTAGAACTGCCAATTTAGTGCATGAGATCTACTTCTCAGTAAACATTACTGCCGTTAAACTTGTCA
>JASDQU010241314.1:193127-245759 GCA_032191745.1 Picea mariana
GGCTGAGGGTTCGTCCAAATACCTAGCTCCTTCTAGCCTATAAAAGAAGGGGTAGGGGTACCATTTGGAGGAGGAAAAAATATAGCAAAGAAACTCTGCCCATTTATGTATTCCCATTGTCCCAACCCTTTAGCCTTTCCTTATGCCAAAGGAGATTCAAAGCAAAGCAGTTGGAGCACAGAAGAAGAGGAGCCCAGGATCAGGTTCAAGGAGCGGTGGCCGGTCTCAACTTTTGTAAGTTGACTCATTCAAAGTAATAAAAAAAATGCTTTTCCCATCCCAATTCATGAACTGTTTATAGTTTGATCAGTATACGTTTGATTTCTAACCCGTTAGTATATAAGTAGTATGCATGCATAGTTGTTACTCATCTTGAATGCAGGTCAACTTTGGAAGGAGTATTGCGAACAAGTAATCAAGCACAACGGAGGATCAACATCAAACGCCAATAACGAGGTAGGTTGATCTTTCCATGCATTAACTAAGAAAAGGGGATTTAAATCTAGGGATGAAGGTATAAAGTGATTTCTATTCAATCATATCTGCATGCAAAGTCTGAACTCTATTTGCTAGTTCATAGGGTGTTTTTCCCCAACAACAACTTCAGGTTCCATAACCACACCTTCGAGGCTACGTGTAGACTTCATCAAATGCACCCATCACTTCTGTTGATATCAACCACTCTTGTTGACATCAATGACAACTAAATCACCACCAATATTGGACACAACTCCGGGGTATCTCGAATAATCTAAGGGTTGACATCAATGAAAACCAACAGTCCAACACTACTCACAAACTTCCCCATGAATGCTCAAATCACTTTAGATCTAGCAACTGTGAGTACCGAGTGCTAAGGTACTCATGCTTGCATATGCTTAAGCAAGGGTCTCTTGCATGAGATTTAACCTAAGTTTAGATATTGGCAACAAGGAGTGGGACCTGCCCACTTCATTAGTGATATAGAAAATGATTGATGTGAGTTTCAAGGTAGCACCTATGTTGGCTTGACATCAAACCTATGTATGGATTGATTTATCTTTTAAATTCATAGCAGGTGCACTTTTAAATTAAGGTAAAATTAATGTAGTCAGCCTAATTGCATCGAGAGGTACATTCTACAACACATTATGGAAGAGATTGTAACATCCATCCCATTCATATTGTTAACATCAACATATGTCAACCTAATATAATATTTACACAAAAACTAAAATTAAAAGAAATAATATACCATATGTGTAACCCTTAATGTTAGTTAAATTAATAGTAATTCTCTAATATTAATTAGAGAATTAATGTTAATTGGGTTACACATATGGTTTATTATTACTTTTAGTTTCACACACATATGAAAAATATTTTTATGGAAATCAAATCATATGGACATTTTTTCTTGGACGAAGGACGTGAAGAAATTTTCGCTAGGAAGCATCATTAGTGAGAGGAATCCATTTGACACCTTTCCTTAACTTTAACAAATTGTGAGACAAAATTGTTTGGTGAAGTATTGTTAGATGCAAGCCATAGTTGTCACAGAGTAAAAAAAAATCATATTTATGGGCTTGGTTACATCATACAAAAATGAAGTTAGTGTAAGTTGAGTCATTCTCATACTTTGTGTGGGTATTACTTATTTATGATTCTAATGTAATTTTTTAGTCATTGATTGGTCAAAAGAATAGTTGAGTATAATTCATGTAGTTAGTCTAAATGCATTACATAATAATTTTTTTCTAGTCGCTCTAAACAATAGGAGAATAAATCAACATTTTTTTTCCTTGAAATCTGGCAGGAATAATTTTGGATTGGTCACAAATATCAGATGTAAATATTACACAATTTAGTGGCAATAGGGTATTCAAGGGTGTTGAATCCATTTATACATTAAAAATAGCAATTTCATCAATCCAAAATTGCAGTTTCAACAAAGATTGCTTGGCCAATTTTAACGATAACAAACCAGAAAAAGAAGTTCCAAACAACATGAATTAGTGCTATTTTAAACTTAACAATTTTGACTTCCAATGCAAAAGGGTCTCAGTTGTGTTGTTGACGCTGAAAAAAAAAAATATTTTTGTGAGTAGGAATGCGATAAAAGACGAGGAATGTAAAAGAAAGTAACACTAAAGAGGTAAGGTCCATATCCCACATGTAATGCATGGAGGAGGGGGGTATGATTGAGGAAGATGTCGTTGAAGAAAACATACTTATGTTTTGATTGATTCTATGATTTATTGTTTCGACCAAAACTATTCTTCTGACTACTATCTACTCCGTTGTAGTCTAGTTGGTCAGGATACTCGGCTCTCACCCGAGAGACCCGGATTCAATTCCTGGCAACGGAAATTCTGTTTTTCTAGTTTTGCTCTCTCTGTCAATTGAAGTTATACGTTTTTCCCTCACCACCCTTCCATCCATTACGTTGTAATACGTCAAATCTATTCAACTCCTACTCTATGCATCTCTAATTTTGTGTGTAAATTTTTTATAAGGATTTGGCAGTTATTTTGTGCTGGTACCATCCACTTTAAATTCAGTTTCCTTTTATGAATTTATAATTTCATCCTTTAGCAATACATCTCTGTTTTTTAATTGAAGTTTCCTTTTACTTTTTATGGATTTATAACTTCATCCTTAGGAATACATCTCTGTTTTTTTAATGGAAGTTCCCTTTTCCTTTTTATGGATTTATAATTTAGTCCACATACAAATAAAGTTTCCATATTGAATTTCGAACTACAACTTTGTCTATCAATCATTTTGCAAAAAGAGTTCTCTCATCCTTTCTTTCACATACCATTAAAGCGAATAAAAAAAACAAATCTCCAATACATATGTACAAACATTATTTCCATATTATAGGTTAGTTTAATGAGTTTGTACATTACTACCAAGGATTTGATGTTTCAAACAAAATATTTAAATTAAATGTTTAATTAAATACTAAATTCATGTTTAATTCGATTTTAAAGTATGTATACTAATACATATTCTCTTGGTCCATCAACAAAATTTAAAAAAAATAATTTATGAAATGGATTACAAAAAATATATTTATATACATAAAATGGGTTGCATTTGTTTTTAGAATTCATTTTTTTAAAATATTTTTTTTAAAAATTTGCGGGTACTTCTTAGTGATATAAGGATGGTATCAAGTGTAAAGCAAAGAATACTACCTAGTGTAAAGTAAGCGAATGGTACCTAGTATAAAGTAAGCAACATAAACTTAATGTGCTTGATCACATAGAGTGCAAGGGGCATACACAACTCCTATCAATTTATATTAACAATAATTGATCACATTATATTGACACTTATAATATTATTCGTACTGAGGATAAAAATGATCGATTTAATATTTTAGACTAGGAACTTTAGTGTTAATCTTCAATCTTCACCTTTGAAAGGACGACACATCCTAAACATAAATAGCTTTCTCTAAGAGTGTCATTTAAAATCTGAAATAGGACACATGATAATTGATAAGGAAAACAAGTGCAAAAACATATCTCAATACTATTCTTCTATTTATAACATCCCTTTGACAAAAATGAGAAGAAACCTAGTATGCTTTGTCCATTTATTGAAGCAAAGACAAGCTACCTAAAAGTTCGACATTCTAGAATATTCAACAAAGTAGAGAACAAAAACTACAACACAACCTAACTCTAACCCAACTATCACCTACCCTACCCTAACTAATGCATTGTATGACCAATCAAGGATAATCACAACCCAATACAACCAACCATAGAATTTTGTTAATTCTATGAGATTGTTGGATACTCCTCCTTTATAAAGGGCATTTCACATCTTACTACAATAAATCATCCATGAAAGGCCATTGGGAAATTCCTTAAACATGCATTCCATGCATGGTGAAAATGGCATCAAATGCTATTATTTTATCCTAGAAACTATCACTTTGGAAGTTAAGCTCATTGTAACATACCCAATCCCTAGCTGGGTCATGTCACTACTAAAATGTAACAATAAAATTTTATGATATTAAATCTAATGCAAAAATAACACACAACATGACATTCTAACTCATCCAACTATCTATATTGGATAAAAACATAAACACAATCACTTTAAATGTGCACAACAACAGTTAAACCCCTACAACAATGTTCAACCATACAAATAGAGATCATGTGCATCAATATACTCATAGCAAGTAACATTAACCAAATATATCTTAGAGTAAATTGCACTTCATCTATATCAACAATATACATGAGTAAACACAACAAATAAAACACTTATGTTATAAAATGTGCAACCTGTTGCAGAGGATGAACGTTCCATTGAGAATCCCATTTGTTTATTAGGGTCTCTCTAGCACATGTAACTAGAAATCTCTCTAAAGGGACCTCATTGATAGGAAAACTACCAACAACAACAACAAACGCTTGCTATTATAGTGCAACTCACACAAGATTTCACTTTTCAAGCCTGACAACCTGACTCTTCAATATTCAGCTCCAAAGTGTTCCAATATGCTCCATCATTCTCTAGAATTCACCTAGCCTTCTTTTCTCTGCTCTCTATTAGTTGTTCATATAAAATTGAATGTGTAAAAATTGTCTGTAATTTCCCATACAAATTTCCTCTATTTCCAAATACAATTGATTTCTCACTCTACCCAATGTTGATTGTGCTTCAGCCCCATGCTCTCCAATAACTATGGGATGTGACTCTCACACCCACCCTCTTATATGAGTTTAGTGATTGGGCTCTCATACACTCAAACAAAAAGTTAGAAGTTACCCCCAATGATAATAAAATTTAGGAAAATGGGTCGAATTAATATCCACAATTAATTTCCCCCTTGCACCCCTCTTAAACACTCCCTTCTCTTGTGGAAAACACAACCCCCATTTATGTCCATATTCTCAACAACTAGTATCACATTTTATTTATTTAAAAACATAAAATACATTTGCATATTACATCGCTTGGCCATAGCCTGCACATTCATATCTACATTATGAATTAATTAAACTGAGGATTATAGTGGGGATGTTACATTCCCCCTCCCCTACAATTGTACACTATCCTTGGTGCACAACACCATGCCAAATACATATACAAATTTACATCACATTACAATATTCAAAAAAGAAAGAAAAATTCTGCAATTTTTACCCTCCAACAATAGTCCCAACCAAAATCTCATATTTCTCTCAACCTGTTAACCCAACGAATGTACCCCCTTCACTGCTCTTAGTCCATCGGGATACACCATTCTTTTATCATGGTTGTCAATGCAGGTGACTAGAATTCTGAGATGTGTTTCTGGAACTCTAGGTGCTCAAAAATGGAGTCTTGCATTTTCAATTTATGTTTCCTTCAAAAATGACAAAAAATTGTAGGTATTCCTCCCACATAGTTTCTTCATGCTCCCATGTTGCATCTTCAGGGCTGTAGCAGGTCCATTGAGAATTTACCAACCCTATGGCTTTGTTTCTGAGAACTTTCACTTTCTCGTCCAGGATGCGTACTGATTCCACTTGAAAATCCCTTCATTTTCCACGTGGATCACAGTCCAATCAATTATGTGGTTAGAGTCATAAACATATTTCTTTCATAGTGACACATGAAATGCATTATGCACTCTCATGGATGTAGGAAATGTTAGCATGTATGCAACTTACCCTATCTTTTGTAAGATTTCAAAAGGCCCATAATATATTTTCGACAACTTTGGGTAGTGATCCAGGTGGATATCAGTGGCCACCCACTTATTCCAATTGGCTCATCTTGACAGCTTTTCAGTTTGGAATTTTGTTTTCTAGTTTTCGGGTCCTAAAATTCTGGGGTTGTTTTGAGGCCCTAAACAACGTTTTTAGGGCTCGCCACAATCAAACTGTAGACGGTGTCAGAGTTTGAAATCATAATGTGTAGTCCTTGGATAGACCTTTCCAACGGGCTATCATGCACCAAAAGTCATGTGGGCCCCATTGGGGTAAGTTGGTACATCAACTTCTCGAGGTTGTAACTTTTGCATATGAACTTCATTTTAGGCGCACGATAGTCTGTTGGAAAGGTTTATCCGAGGAATACACATTATGTTGTCAAAATTTGACTCCATCTATAGTTTGATTGTGGTGAGCCCTAAAAACGTTGTTTAGGGTCTCAAAACGACCCCATAAGTTCAAGAACTGAAAACTAGGAAAAAATTGCTAAATTGAAAAACTACCAACATGAGCCAGTTGGAATAGGTGGGTGGCCACCAATATCCATCTGAATCAGGAAAAAACCCAATATTAGTGAACTTTTTTTCGCTTTTGCTTTTAGGAAAACATGTTCATCCACTTTAAAATCTCTAAAAACTATGTTCTTGTTTCCATAACTTTTCTGCCTATCCTAGGAAGCCTTTAAATTATTCTTGATATTTGTCATCCGCTCTTCCATTTACCTCTTGATATTTGTCATCCGCTCTTCCATTTACCTCAAAAAATATGTCCCAATGATAACTATGTCTACTAGGTTATCCCAACTCACTGGTGTATTACACTTCCTGCCATAAAATGCTTCAAACGGGCTCATTTTTAATAATGCATGATACCCATTATTGTAACCAAACTCTACTAAGTGGATATAATAATCTGACTTTGATGGTTGGTCCATGACATACATTTTTAGCATGTCTTCAATGATTATGTTAGTCTTCTATGTTTTCCAATCTGATTTTGGGTGATACGTTGTACCGATATTTAAGTTTGTCCCAAAACCTTTGAACAAACCTTTCGAAAAATTATATGTGAATTTTGAATCACTATCTGAAACAATTTCCTTAGGTACCCCCCATGTAGCCTCACAACCTATTTCATGTAGATCTTTGCAGTATTTATTTCATTGTGTGTTGTCTTCACAGGTATAAAATGTTTTGCCTTGGTTAATTTATCTACCATGACCATGATGGAATCATGTTGTTTCATTGTTCTAGGAAACCTTGTAATAAAATCAATTGTAACCACTTCCCATTTCCACTCAGGAATGGGAAATGGATATAGAATCCTTGCTAGAGCCTGGATGTCTATTTTTTTTCTCCTTTTGGCATTCTAGACACCTAGTAATATATTTAGCCACTTCTTTCTTCATTCCCAACAAAACGTATTGGCTTCTTACAACTGCAATTGTCTTATGATATCCTGGGTGCCCAACATATGGCACATTGTGCATTTTCATTAGCACTATATTTTTTAGCTCTCTGGAATTTGGTACATATATTTTCCCTTTGTAGATGAGGACTCCATCCTCTTTCAACTCATAATAATTAATTTTCTGTTGTAAATTGTCGTGTTGTAATGTTTCTTTAATTTTTAGATAATGTTGATCTGAATTTGTTGTTTCAATAATTTTATCTTTTAAATATGTCATGTACATGTTTATGGCTGAAATATGCATTTCATGAGCTTTTCTGTTGAGTGCATCAACCACCTGATTTTCCTTTTCTTTTATATGCTTAATTTCAAATTCGTATTTGCTCAGAAATTCCAGCCACCTAGTTTGTCTGGCATTGAATGTTGGTTATCCAAACAAATGCTTTAGACCACATTGGTCTATCCTTAGCTCAAATATTCTCCCCATAAGGTAATGTCTCCACATTTTTAATTCATTAACAATGGCTACTAATTCCAAGTCATGTGTAACATAATTATTTTCATTCTCTTTTAGTTTTCTAGACTCATAGCACACCACGTGATCTTTTTGATTGAAGACTCCCTCGAGCCCATCCTTGCATGCATCTGTGCACACTAAAAAACATTCATCTAGATATGCAATATTTAATATGGGTACACTTGTCAATATGTCTTTCATTTGTTGAAATATTTCTTCACACTTGGAAGTCCATTCAAATTTCACTCCCTTCTTTTGCAAAGAAGTGATTGGGATTGCAATCTTTGAAAACCCTTTTATGAATCTTTGGTAATAACTGGTAAGACCCATAAATGATCTAACCTCTATCACATTTCTTGGTGTTGTCCATCCTCTAATGGCCTCTATATTCTCAGGATCAATTGCGGTCCCATATGTTGATATAATATGCCTTGATAAAATATGCACTTACTTAGTTTTTCATACAATGTGTGCTCTCTCAAAACTTGCGGCACCAGTCTTGAATGTTTCTCATGCTCTTCTTCTGTTCTTGAATATACGAGTACATCATCGAAGAAAACAATCACAAACTTGTCCAAGCACTCCTTGAAAACTCCATTCATCAAGCACATGAAAATAACTAGGGCATTTGATAGCCCAAAAGGCACTACCGTAAATTCATAATGCCCATATTTTGTTTTGAATGTTTTCTTGTTGATATCCTCTTCCTTTATTCTCATTTGTTGATAAACTAATCTTAAGTCAATATTGGAAAATATTCTTGCACCCTTCAACCGATAAAAAAGATCATCAATCATTGACAAAGGATATTTGTTCTTTGTTGTGACCTTATTCAGCTATTTGAAATCAATACATAGCCTTAAGGTTACATCTTTCTTCTTCACAAAAATAACTAGGGATCCCCAAGGTGACACACTTGGGTGTATATACCCCTTCTTCAAAAGTTCTTCAAGTTGCAATTGCAACTCTTTCAATTCTGGTGTGTCGATTATGTAAGGTGTCTTAGACACTAGGGAAGCTCCTAGCACCAAATAAATAGATAATTCAATGTCCCTCTTTGGTGGAAATCCCGGGCTCTCCTTAAAAACATCTTCAAAATGTTTCAAGATTGGATGGTATTCAATACTTTCCACTTTATCTATGGCTACCTCTTCCATATCGGCCACAAAAAAAATTACATCACTTCCTGAAACTCTTTTTTAGATGCATGGCTGAAATTTATCTAACAACTACAACTCTTAGAATGCCTTGAATCTTGCCTTGATGCCCTCCCTCATCAATACAAGTTATTGTCTTGTTGTAATAGTCTAGGACAACATGGTGTTTTTCCAACCAATCCATGCCAATTAGGAAGTCATATGAACCCAATGGTATGATGCTCACATCTACCTTCGTCTTGAGTCCAGTCATGCTTTCCAACTTGAGTTCAAAGAACTTTTTCATCTTCCTCTCATAGTAATTCTTAGACAAATATTTCTCTTGGAAATATCCTTTGAACTTCATCCATGATACCTTCCTCTCATCAAGGTGGTTTTCTTTCTTAAGTTGATCCCACGACATGATTGTCTTCCCTTTCAAGTGGTAGGTTGCAATTCTTGTTTCTACTCTGGAGGGATAATCATGCATCTAGAAATATTTCTTCATTTCCAACTGTCAGGCCTTAGACTCTTCTCCCTTCTCGTTCTCACCATTGAAATTTGGTGGCTTGATTTTCATGAGTTCACCTTGCAAGATGTCTCCCTTAGGCCTTCTCCTCTATCTCCTAATAAGAGACACACTTGGGATACTCCTTGGCCCTGAACTGGAATGAGCTCTCTAGGTGGATTTCTCTAGGGAATGATGGAGCCTGCTCATGCTCCTTGACTATCTATCATCCCCACGCTCATTCATTTTGATATGGGATTTGGATGTTGTCTCTTGTCTAGCACTAGCGACTTGCTTTGTGCCAGAGTCTTTATTGGCTTGCCTCTGCAACATATTCAAAATGTGAAGTATCTCTTCCTGAGCCTTCATAATATTAATTATCTTCCCTATAACTCTTCACTTCTCATTGTAGGATCCTCATAGTTATAGGCTTCTCCTTACCTCTTTTCCCATTAGACTCTATCTCACTATTTCCCATACTGACATGTAGCCCTATGACCTCTTCCTCATGGTTGTACGACCCTTAGGCATCCTCCATGACTGTAGTTCTCATACAAGAATCCAAAATGCCTTCTTATATATTTAAATTTTGTAAGAAAATGTGCATCCAAACAATTTTGTGTTAGACAAAAATATATACACATAGTTTTGGAAAAGAACGCATAAATTTTTCTTCTCTTTAATGCCACCAATCATATTTTTTTGTGTTGACTGTAACTTATACTGCCCAAATCAATTTTATGGGTTGACACATGGATCCCCCTATCCAATATATTTCCAACATCTACTTTCTTGCTTGATTCTGAGCCTTCAGTAGAAATTTATAGTCATTTGAATATTGCTAATTCACCCCTTTTGCACACTTTTCATTCTGGTGCAATTAATCCCACGAGACACCAAATTTTGTCACTCATAGAGGTAAATCTGTCACGAACCAGAGAAAATTTTGTACAAGACGTAGATAATGATGATGATATGGAATTCATAACAACTTTAATATTGTGAATCCTATGCTCCAGTCAAAAACTACAAAAATATGAAAATGACAACTTTGTCCTTTTTCATCCCTTTTTCCAAACTTTTAGATTTTTTTAGCCAAACTGGCTATCTCCCAAACTGCGCACTTCTAGAAAAACTTCACTAAACCAAATTTATTTGGCTTGATGAGTATACAAAATGTCAAGTAATAATTGTTTCTATATTTTCCATGTGGGGACCCTTTTCCTCAGAAAATCCCCAAAATCCACAAAATCCCCAAAAAGTGGCCCAGAATAGTGGATTTTTCCTTTTTTCGGTATTCCCATTCCAAACCTCTTAGAATCCAAACAATTCCTTCACATAGTATTTTCATGTTTGCATTTCTGACACTTTGTACAAGTTTCAATCGTAATTTTTCTCCTTCCCTGAGTTTGACCATGATCCACAATGCACAACGCCAATATTTAGCACACGCCCCACACACCAATATTCAATGCACACAACTTTTATACCACACAACAATATTTAATGCACACAAATTTTATACCGCGCACTAATATCCAATGCGCACAACTTTCTATACCATGCATCGGTATTCAATGCACACTAATATTTAGTGTGCAACAACTTTTTATATCGCGCACCAATATCCCGTGCACACAATTTTTTTATACCACGCACCAATATTTCGTGTGCACAACTTTTTATATTGCACACCAATATTCATGTGCACAAATTTTTATACCACACACCAATATTCAGTGCGTGCAAGTTTTTATACCACGCACCAATATTCAATGCATGTAACACTTTTTTTTATACTACACACCAATATTTAGTGCACACAATTTTTTATACCGCATGCCAATATCTCATGTGCAAAACTTTTTATACCGTGCACCAATATTTAGTGTGCACAACTTTTTTTATACTGCACACCAATATTTTGTGCGCGTAACACCAATTTTGCACTATGTGGTGCCAATATTTAGTGCACACACTGCACACCACTGCAAACATCATGAAAAATGTCTGACTTTCCTATCTAAGACAAATTTAGTCTCATGGAAGTTGAAATGACCCCTCCATAACAACCATTCTAAGTGCAATTCTAACTTGAACTTTCTTAGAAATTTAGAAATTTCACTAAGATTTTACCGTTTTCCTCAAATTTGGCACAACTCAAATGTTGAGATGATGAATTTACCAACTTCATGCTGATATGAAGCCCATACAAGTTCGGTGTTGAACCAAAAATATATGATACCATTCTATAACACCCCCCAACTTAACCGAGGAATAATGTTTGCGAAAAATACACATAAATTCAAAAACTTTCTGCTAACTAAATTTTTGTAGGTTACCAACTACAAATTATACACAAATTTAACCATTGCATACACCAATTAATTAAATGCAATACGTCATTCTAAATGAACATGATTGTTGCGTCCTCATTGAGACAAACAATGTGTGCAACATCCTTTGTACTGTGCGCTACAACTTTTCACAACGCACACAACAACCTTTGTAATACACGCAACAACTATTCCCAGAGTGCATGATGATTCAAGCACCACATCAAAATCTGTTAACATTAATACTAAAATTTATGAACAAACAAATTTAAACCTAAAATTATGAACAACATGACAACCAAGCTCAAGCAATTGTCCATACTAGTTAAAAACGTAAATGCAACAACATAAAACGTAATTTCACCACAACAACATATAATTCATTCTTATGCAAAGAGTAAAACGCTCAACAATTAAACTCATAAATCAACACAGGAAAATAGATAAGAACTTATATTTTTAAAATATTTGTGAAACCAATTGCTTGGGAAGGATGTTCCACCCAACCATAGACTTGTTGTTCTAAATCTCAATGGAAATTTACCCCCAAGTTGGTCGAGCTAGGAATCCACAAGAAAATGGTGCCTCTCACTCACAACTCAATATCCGATAACCCACTGATATTCTCCTACAACTATCCTGAATTTCCTCCAAATCTCTTCCTCTTGACCTGCCCAACCCAAGGAATGTGCCCCTTCACTGCTCTCATTCCATTGGGCGTCCCATTCATTTATCAGGTTCTCTCTGACATAGGTATCTAGGAATCTCTCTATTGGGAACTCAAGGGAACTCACTGCTAGGAAAACTACCAGCAACAACAACAACCACTTGTTGTTACAATGCAACTCACACAAGAGTTCACTCTTAAGTCCTGACAACTTGGCTCTTCAATATTCATCTCCAAAGTGCTCCAATACGATCCAACATGCTCCAAAATTCTCCCATCCCTCTTGCTATATCTCCCATGATCTTTTTCTCTGCTCTCTTCTTGTTGTTCATGTAAAACTGAATGTGTAAAAAATGCCAGTAACTGCCCATACAAATTTCCTCTATTTTCCAAAAATAATTGACTACTCACTCTGCCCAATGTTAATTGTACTTCATCCCCATTCTCTCCAATAACTATGGGATTTGACTCTCACACCCACCCTCTTACATGAGTTTAATGATTGGGCTCTCATACACTCAAACAAAAAGTTAGAAGTTATCCCCAATGATAATAAAATTCAGGAAAATGGATTGAATTAATACCCACAATTAATTCCCCCCTTGGACCCCTATTAGACACTCTCTTCTCTTGTGGAAACATTATCCTCCATCTCTGTCCATATACCCCAACAACTAGTATCACATTTTATTTATTTAAAAACATAAAATACATTTGCATATTACATCGCTTGGCCATAGCCACATTCATATCTACATTATGCATCAATTAAAATGGAGATTATGGTGGGGATGTTATAGCACAACCCAAGGGATGGA
The DNA here is from genome assembly GCA_032191745.1 of Picea mariana. Taxonomy (NCBI): domain Eukaryota; kingdom Viridiplantae; phylum Streptophyta; class Pinopsida; order Pinales; family Pinaceae; genus Picea; species Picea mariana. Next base: position 206,228 of record JASDQU010241314.1, read on the forward strand.
ATCCCCCTTCACTTCTCATAGTTCCTCATTCCTTTCCATTCCCCTCCAGGGATTCTAGAACATGTTGGACAAGAATTCTACTTGTTGGGACCTCAAGAATTCTACAAATGAAACATGAATTCTCCCAACAAAAAAACGTGTGCTTCCTTAGCGAATTTCGAACAACGCATTACTCCCAGGCATGCAACCTCCTTCTCCATGAATTTTCAGCTTCAAATAGTTTCCAACTTTCCCACAATATTTCCCTTCAAGATTCAACACTCAAAACTCCATTGTTGGCTAGAAAACTCTGTGTAAAAACAACTCTCTATGAAAAAACGTGAATTTCAAGTTCTGGTCTCCTACCCATATGAATTTCCTATCTTTCTCTTGCTTGATTGACTTGCACTCTTCCCCAAGTTTATTGTACTCAACCCCCATTCTCTCAATAACCATGGGAAGTGACTCTCAAATCAACCCTCTTACATGAATTCAATGATTGGGCTCTAGAACACTCAACATCTAATGGAAGGTTCATGGTAAAGATAATTTAGAAAGAAATAATAAATGGGTTTTGGTTTAATAGACATGGGTAAACTCTCCCCCCATCAAACCCCTTCCATCTCTTATGGATACATAGCCCCCAAATCTTCGTTTGTGTCCGTATGCAACTGGCGATACATTTTATTCATTATATTCAATTTACATAATTTACATATTATATCGCTTTGGCTCTTGACCATACTTACATTTACAATATACATCACTAGTTTGGGGTTTGAAAATGGGGATGTTACACTCATGATTTAAGGCATAAGGTGGAATAGTTACCAAACTAACTCAGTTATTTTGTGGTTCATGGACAATAAATATGTATGCAACGACCACCTCATCGGTAGTAGCATCACATTCTTTATGCATACATGATTTCCTTCCAAAGGGTATTGACGATATTCAAAATGACCTTCTAGATTCTAAATTTGTTTCTCCTTATAATTGTTCATATCAAGTTCAGAGGAAAATTTGGAGTTAAGCAAAGTTTCTTTGTGAAGGACTTGCATTTCAAGTTCCTAATTTTTCAATTCATATATAAAATTATATTAGGAAGTGCTATCTTCAGCGAAACCAAAAGTTGTATGAGATCCATAAGGAAGATGAGGAGGGTACATCAATTCTTCGTCATCAAACTTACTAGACTCTAAGTTTATAATCATCTTCCAAAAAATCAAGATGGGTAAAAAAGAATCCACCATTTTCATCCTTGATATTGGAATATTCATCATATACCAATTTTTTGTAATGCCAAAGCACATGATGGTGTTTGAATAATTTTCAAGACATTGCTTTGGTTTTGAGGAAACAAACATTGGCCATGTTTGTTCTACTTTGGTAATAAATTTTATCATATTGATTTGGTTTCAACAATAAACATGCATGCCAAATTTTCTTCTACTTCCCTACAACCTTCCTTGTATTCCTCTTCTCCAAAAACAATTTAACTATAACAAAAGGAAATATTTCCCATAAAACCATAACATATGCTAAAGGGAAAGTTGGATCATCTTATTAGTCCCTGCCCTTCGGGCTGGTAGGGACTATTGTAATCGATTCTCAGTTTTTTTATTAGTTTGACACAGAAATCAAGGTATTTTTATTGTTTTAATCCTAAGTTTGGGTAAATTATACATTTCTTCTCATCCCATTTCATGTTTTTATCCTAAATTTTAGGTTTGAGGCCTTATTTGGCCTCTTCCCGAGGTAGAGCACCTACATTGCCCACCAACATCTTACTTTAAATCTCACATCTGAGTACTATTTTTTCTGGAATGAAGCAATGCTAGAAATGACTCTAGCATTACTTCACAAACATGAAATGTTTGTATAAAATTTTTCTTCATCCCATAACCCGTAGCGCATTTTCTATTGAGCTTCCACCTACACACCATGCAAACCTAAACCACCGTTCTCATGCCACCATTCTCACGTGTTCGTTCTTTGTCCTTTAAAAACGGTCCTGGACATGAAACGATAGATTTCTCTGTATAATTCTCTCTGAGATTTCATTCTCCATGAATTATTCTGGACATGGCCACCCACGAACACGAACACCACTATTTATGAATTATTCTGTCCATGGCTACCCAACCTACGAACACCACTATTTCTGAACGCCTCTGTTTCTAACCACTATTTTTTCATGGCTACCCAACCCACAAACACCACTATTTTTGAATGCCTCTGTTTCTATCCACTATTTTTTCCCACCTGCTTTGTCTATCCATGTGGAGTTGGTGCACCTTCCTCGCCTTTACAATGGGCTTAGGTGTGGGTATTCTGATGATCCCATTAGAACTGTTGGCAACGCATCAATCCTGTATCAACCTGCGAAGAGTGTGATTGGGGATGAGTTCTTTGCTTTGAAGAACCTGCTTAGTCACTGGACATACATTGATTCCTTCGTCCAACCATTTCTCAATGGAAGCTCAGTCGTAGGTCATTCCAGTTGATATCAAAGACAACGCAGGCATGGTAAATTTCTATAATAAGACCTCCCGGAGCAAGGGCGACATGTAACTCAATCAGCACTCCGGGAGGGTGACATGTAACTCGATCAGCACGTAGTGCTCCGTAGCTTATATATAGCTTATATAATAACAGACTCTCCTCATAAGCATTCTGTGCACTACCTCATCAGAATCCATCACAAACTCCTCAGATTCATTCTTATCATCGCATTCTCCCAGAGTCCTATCACAGATCTGGTTTCGGCTCTGGAAGGAATCGAACCCTCAATCATACGATGGTGTTCCACCCTCCAACCGGTTAGGTGTAACTTGAATCTCCTTGGCATTCATGGCCCTTAAATTTCTGGAATCACCTGTGAAAAAAATCACCCACAACACCACCAGCAGCAAGAAGGCCATAGGTTGCATTGTTCCCAACCGAACCATTCAGAATCTATTTGTCGTTCAAGTTAATGATCCTGATATCTCGATTTAAAGATCTTGGTCTTTAATTCGACCTTCAATTTAAAGATATAGATATCTCACTTAGACAACCTCCTGCACCAAGAGCTTAAGACTTTATAGATACCTCGGGGTGCATCCGTAGTCAACATCCATCATGGTTTCTTGTATAGTCCATTGGCATATAGATTTTCCTGGTTTTCTTTCAAAATATTGATGCTGGTTTTCTTTTAAAATATTGATGTTGGAATTTGAGAAATGAAAAGTACTGTAGTTTTCATCACAATACACTGAATTCATGATTTTTCTTATAGAGTTAGTTGCTCTCTATAATTGCTCATTCTACAGTCTAGTATCAGTTCGATGTATGGATAGGATACATGAAAACTGCATGCGTACCAGGTGGAGACCACTACATGCCATGCAATGCACGTAGCAAGAAATCTACAAGCTCATTGTTCAATATTGTTATTAAATTGAATAATTAAAAAATTATTAAAAAAAACGGATATTAAAAATACCATTATTAAATTGAATAAACTGATCTTTCGAGAACTTTCATTAGCACTGTTTCACACATTCTTGTTTCACAAGATTAAACACAAACAACGTTGTAGACAAGTGGTGCACTCATTCTTCTTTGTGTATACCCACAGGGTTAGCTCATCGTTTCATGGAGACGCATTACACTCAATTTAGTTTTGGTATGCATGATTTGTTTATAGGTTTTGGGCCAAACAACATATGAGATATTGCAAAAATTGATTCCAAAAGTAGGAAGATATGTTCTTCCAATACTGAACTTATTCTTCCGAGTACATTGCAAAAGGTTCCAATGCTAAAAGATTTATCATATTCCCATGAAGTAATCAAAACAACCATTCTCTCGTATAGATATTCCCATGCATTCTATTAGTCTCGTATTGAAAATAATAAGTGAAATGAGTGTTATCTTGGTCCCCCCTTTTTTCTGAGAGAAAAAGGAAGATATTATCAACATGGTCGGACTCATAACTGTTCGTATTACAGTCAGAACGTTGTAGTGCAATGGTTTTGTTTGCTATTGAAAATTTTCCCCTTTCTCAGTTCAGGTCATGTAGACTTAACGACAATTCAGTTTAACGACATCGGTAAGAACTCTCTTTTATTAATGAGAAATTTGAAAATTCAGTTTTTAATCATAATCATGTAATTGTGCTATTTAAAGTTATAATTTTAATTTAATTTTATTAATAGGACTTTTGGAATTTTTTACTATAAATAATTGATTAATATCATAAAAATCATAAAAAAAAATTAATTGAAATGTTAAGAGGTTCTATTTGAAGTTATGTTGTTAACGCCCTCAAACACTTAAAAGCACTAAAATTATCCACATATGCTTTAAAATTATCCACAGATACGTTGCTGTGAGGTTTCAATTTCTCTTTTTAAAATTTTTCCAGGAAGCAATTCACTTTAACAACATTAGTAAGAACTCTCTTTTATTAATGAGAAATTTGAAAAATTAGTTTTTAATCTTAATCGTGTAATTGTGCTATTTAACGTTATAATTTTAATTTAATTTTATTAATAGGACTTTTGGAATTTTTTACTATAAATAATTGATTAATATCATAAAAATCATAAAAAAATTTAATTGAAATGTTAAGAGGTTCTATTCGAAGTTATGGTGTTAACGGTCTTAAATTAAGCTTTCTAAAGGTCTGATGCCCACTGTATATGACCTTTTGAACTCTTGTCAATTGATAGTGATCGCAAAAGATTATATCTATCGTATACGCCCTTTGAAGTCTTGTCAACTGCTCGTGATCGAGAAAGATTATGGAACAACTAAATTGTCCATGCTTCGACGGAGCATCCAAATCTAACCTAAAAAAATCGGTCTCAAGAACTCCACAACCTCGACAAGGACTTGTTGCCTTTGCAACCCCTCTTGTTTGGAGTGGTTATCGAATTCATATGTGTTTCCTTCTCGAGCAAAGATTTCAAATACATTTATGGATTTAGAACATGCCCTTCACTTTAAGCATATTGGTGTAGTCGAAACATGAAATACTACTTAGCCATTTCACTCAGATAGGCATAGTTATTAACAAGTATGGGTTTTGTTTTATGAACAACATGAATTTTTTTATTTGTCCCTCTAAATTTATTAAATCCCCTTTTGTATTAAGACTTTTGATTGTTATAGGAACCTTCTCCAACCTACCTTTGTAGATTGACCAAATCATTAGAAAATTTTTGCATAGTTCTATGCATTCCTTCCATTCCAAAGGATGGTATTAGTAGCGGATTTAGAAATAGGAAGTGAATCCTTCTTTGAAACATTTGGGTTGATTTCTTGCAATGGTATGATGTTGAGAGCATGAGTGTTATGCAAAGAGGACATGTCTTTTTCTAGCTTGATTGATTCAAAACATGTTCCTTCTAATGCAAAATAGTGAAACCATGCTCTCTTTATGAGTAGGGCCATGGTAGAATGTAAGGCACGACGTAAAATTATGGTGTGAGCTCCCACAAGGGTATTTTATTTGCATGGATTTGAATGTATCAACTATGGAACTTATTGTTAAAATAAATGACTTTTCATTTTAGATGCAATTTAATTTTGGTAAGTTGTAAGGTTGATGACCCTATATTTTGATTGTCTTTGAATTTTTCAAGGAATGATTGCTTGAATCTGGTCATATGTGAATGGTTTCACTAGTAGGTTGTAGAACCATGAGGACACTTTTCCTTGAAAAGTGAAAGGGAACAACCTATAGACTATATCTTCATACTGAGCATTCAATAGAAGAGTAGCTTGCATATATGCTTTTATATATTCTTCAATAAAAGTAGACTAATAATCCTAAATTTTTAGAAGTCAAAATAAATAATTTTAGAAATTAGTTTATTCTAGCATATTTTTCAATATGATCTTTAGTTTAATTTGTAAAAGAAGCCTATCATACTCATGTGATTGGTTGTTCTCCTAGAGTTTAGAATAAAGTTGGGCTATATAAACTAGCTCTTTTTCATGTGAGGTACATAGGCTATATGCCCTCACTATCTTTGTAACTTTGTTTTCCTTATTTAATAAAATTATGTGTCTGAGAAAATTTCGTCAACATTGGCATCCGAGCCATGTTGAAAATCCTTGGAAGAAAATTGGTGATGGATTGAGGAAGCAAGGAAGTCCCCACAAAATCAACCAAGAACTCTTCAAGCTCAAGAGAAATAGTACCGAGGTAACTCTATTCTCAATTCAATAAGGAAAAATCTTAGTTTATAATTGTAGAAAATTTTAAAATAAAATTATTGATTTTTTCAGATCTAATCTTCATTTTATTGTTGATTAGAATTCTGGAGCTATTTCATATATTTTTAGTTCTAGATCTATAGTAAGTTTTATGAAAATCAACAATCGTAGTTTGTAAATCTCAAGATCACAATAGATATGTTATATCCTTATTTCTTTTAGATCTTAAGATAAAATGTTATTTTTCAATTGATAGAGAAGGTCCATATTGTAAAATTGCTTTAGATCTTTTTATAAATCTGGCAATTAAAAGTAAAAGTTAGTCATGCCATAATTTGTACATCTCATCAACATAACAAAGTACATCTTCATTGTTATGTGATTGTGTCATTCTTTGTGAGATTGACACCTTTGAATTACCAACACATATAAAATCAAAGAATCGAAGGACGAAGGTAACCCAACTAAAATTGTGAAGGTTTAATTGCAAAGTACTCCAACACTCATTCAACCAACACCCTCAAGCACTCCTCCAACATTCGTTTATCGATTTCAATATTGGTTCTAAATTCATATGTCATATAAGAATACATTCACGATGTTTGATTGGATTAGAGGATTTGGAGTACACTACGTTTTTGGGAGTGCGAAATGATGCCCATTGAACTCTGAAAATGTCATGAGAAGATTGATGTGTTTATTAAAGGTAAATGTACCATTGAATCAGTGAGGGGGAGGTACCCAGTGAAGGATGTATTCCCTGCCTGCGAATAAGTATATATCTATGTTTATGCACTTTTTTATTATATTCCTTAATCCAAAGGTGGCAGGTTCAACTCTAGAGGCTTAAGAAACCCTTGCATAAACGCTTAACACTTTCTCCTCAACCGCAAGCTCAGACCTCTACATTAGCGCTTTCTGCAATTTGGGTTTCTCTCTATTTGATTTTCTATGAGTTATTGAGCTCCATAAAATGTTGTTCTTGGGTTTTTTATGCATATAATATTGCCTCCTATAACATCCCCACTATAATCCCCAGTTTAATTAGTGTATAATGTAGATATGAATGTGGTTATGGCCAAGCAATGTGATATGCGACATGTTTTTTTTTATTTTAATAAAAAACTAATGTGATGCCATTTGTTGGGAATATGGAAAGAGATGGGGTTGATTAATCCACAAGAGAGGGGAATGCCTAGGAATGTCTAAGATGGGTCCAAGGGAGAAATAATTTATGGGTATTAAGCCAAACCCATATTTCTGAATTTTATTATCATTTGGGAAAACCTTATATTTTCTGGTTGAGTGTATGAGAGCCCATTCATTGAATACCTATCAGAGGCTGGGTGTGAGAGTCACATCCCATAGTTATTGGAGAGCATGGGGCTGGAGTACAATCAACATAGAGCAGAGTGAGCAGTCAATTGTCTTGGGAAAATAGAGGAAATTTGTATGGGGAAATAGGCATATTTTCACATTTAGTTTTTGGCATGAACAACAAGAAGAGAGAAAGAAAGAAGAGCACTGGAGATAGACCAAAAAGGATGGGAAAATTATGGAGCATGGTAAAGTGTTTTTTGAGTATTTTGGAGTTGAATATTGAAGATCCAGGTTGCCAGGCCTAAAGAGTGAACTCCTATGGGAGTTGCACTACAACAACAAGTGTTTTCTATTGTTTGTTGGTAGTTTTCCTGGCAGTGAGTTCCCTTGAGTTCCCAACAAAGAGATTCTTGGTTACTTGTTCCAGAGGGACCTCAATAAACAAATGGGATGCTCGATGGATTGAGTGCAGTGAAGGGGTTGGGCAGGTGAAGAGGAAGAAAGATGGAGGAAATTTAGGATAACTATAGGAGAATACTAGTGGGTTGTGGGATATTGAGTTGTGAGTGGACTATGAGAGGCATCCTTATTTTGTGGATTCCTTACCCCAGCTTGGGGGTGAATTAATGTTGTTGAGATTTGGGATAACAAGTCTATGGTTGGGTGGAACATCCTTCCCAAACAGTTGTTTGTACAAATGTTTTAAAATTATAAGTGTTTATCTATTATCTGAGTTTTTTTATGAGTCTTATGGTTGTGCATTTTACCCTATGTATGAGAATGGTTTTTATGTGCCATTATAGATGATATATTAGATAAATTTATGTTCATTTAGAATGTTGTGGATGCATTTGATTATGGATATCAAAATCTAGTTATTTATTTGTATAATTGTAGCTGGTAAGCTACAGGAAATGAGTTAGCAGAAAAAATTTCGATTTTATGTGTATTTTCCACAAGTAATGTTCCTTTGTTAAGTTAGTTAGGGAACATTATATAGTGGTAAAAGAGCCACAGGTTCAATATCGATCTTGCATGGGCCATACTCAACATGCGAAAACCGAAATTGTAGAATTAGAGCTCATGGGATGTCTACAAAATTATTTTCCAAATTACTCCAGTGAATTGAATAAACAATCATGAGGAATTTGAGGAAATTAATCTTAGGGGTTAAAATCCCCAATTTTAACCTATGAATGAGTGTTTCTCATCCTGTAAGTGGTCTAATTTCGAACAATATAGAGTAGCCCAGAGTGAAATTGGGTGTGTTATAGCACAAGTTGTAGGTTGGGAAAAGCCTGAACCAACCACAAAAGCAAGTGCTACAACTTGGGAATCCTACACTTAATGTCACCTCAATGTAGCTCCCACACTTCAAGGGTGACTAGGTCACTCTAGGGAGGTGATCCCAATGACCCTAGGAGGAATGAGATGGGGATGGATAGAGATGGAAGTGGAGCCCCTAGAGTTCAAATCTAAATGGAGTGAAAAGTGGAAAGAGATTCCTTGTAAACCTAACAAGTATTTCTCCCAAAGATGTAATACTTCTCTGGATGATTGTACCTGCCCGAGACACAAGAAAATCCAACTTGCAATGACATATGATGTTATGGATCAGAAATTTAAGCTTATTGTCCTTAATTTTAAGCAGTATATGACAATTTATATCAGCAAATAAAGCATCCAAATCAGCATACAAAGATCTAAACTAGTTAAGCAAATCAACATTAAGATTAGCAATAAATATGGGCTGAAAAATGACACTTAAGAGCAAGAGCAGATGACTGTTGTAAACATGTATTTTCTGCAGAAAATTGCAGCCTTATGTTTGTATATTTCAGTCACTTATATCAGCAATTTACACCATCAAAATATGCCAACAATTAGCTTAAAATATGTTCCCTAGTTAGTAGAGTTAGTGAGCAAAATTTAGGAGCTAGTCTAGGGTTAGTTTAGGAGTTATGGTTAGTAGTTTATATAGGTTAGATCAGCCTTAATGATTGTAGGTTAAAGTTTGTAACATAAATTTAAGTAGTGGGAGAGAGGGGATGCCCTATTAGGGGAAGACTCCTCTCAATGTGGCAAACCAACTCCAAGCAAAAGATATTTCAAAAGACAAAATTTCATGTTTCCCAAGTCAATGATTTTATATATCCAATGCAAAAAATAGATGAATAGTTCCTTTAATATTGGGTTAATGGATTCAAATAAATGAACTAGAGATGATACTTCCTTGGGGGTGTAAATCCTCTTACTTCCCAAGGCAAGTATCTCTATTTTTGGTTTGAGAATGAGGGGTGTAAATCCTCTTACTTCCTCAAACAAACCCTTGCAACATCAATGAACTTTAAGAAATAAATGATGGAGACTAGAGTGGGGGTGTAACTACTCTTACTTCCCACTTAGATCCTAGAACAACAATCCTTGACTTGAAAAAATGATAGCATAAGAGTAGAAGACCATACCAAAATCAAGAAATATGCTAAGATAATCCACCATAAAAGCTAGAAAATAGTCATCCAAGGCTAGCGCCTCACTCCTCCATCAACCATTCACAAGAGATAGCCATAAAAAAGTGCACAAGAGACAAATATAGCCAAGTGTAGTGAAAATTTCAGATCAAGTCCTCTCACAATAGGGAGAGTTATGTTCAAATGAGATCTTATGATCTCTTATTTATACAAAATGTCACCAAGGTGACTTGTCCACATATTAAGGTGTAAACCACAAGACTAGGGGTCAACAACCCTAATATTTCCCCCTTTAACAAATCAATATTAACAATTCATTTAAAATTCACTTTTGGACATAATAAAACCCTAATTTTAATAGGATGTCGCCCCTTTAGGGGATGTTTTGGCATTTGGAGGAGGTCGTTGGTGATGGTGAATATTAGAGAGGCTTCCCAAAACCACATGTCAAGAATCCAACAAATTCCTTCATGATGAAGGCTCAAGCCCCTTAAAAACATCCAAGTGATAATGTATGTCACCTCACCACCAAGCCCTAACCCCCTTAGGTGATGTCATGCTAAAAAAGTAGATATGTTTCCTCTCCTAGGAAAAATGTTTGGCATGTGAGGGCTAGGATACATCATCCAAGTCATATTCATGGAATTTCAAGTTTGATCTTCCCCATCCAGCATGTGGGCCCTTGGCATCCACCTATGGGATCCAAGCCCCATGGAAGCGCAAACTAGGCTTGTTCTTCCAAAACTGTCCACCAGCTAGGTCCTACAAAGACAAAAAAGCACACCCTCCAAGGATCTCAAGTTGTAACATCATGATAAGTGAATCCAATCAATAAATGAGCCACCTAAGCATGTGCATCAAAGATCACTATATCAAACAATTAATTTCTCAAAGACACTATGCGACTTGTCAGGCTTGAATATGGGAGGGTTGACAAGGTGTCCTATTAGGTAGATCTTTCCCTAGGTCAAAAAGAGTTTCCAAGAGATCCCTCTCCAAGCCATGTAAAGTGGGTGAGGTGGTTGGGTCAAGACTTAATGGGCATAAGGCTCATGACATACAAGGGGTCGCAGTGTCTCATTCATGGGTGCCTTTGTACAGGGTGTGTGGTACCTTCGTTCATAATGCACTTTTTCCAGCCCCATTATTTTCCATTCTTTTATTCTTTCATAATTTTAAGGAGATATTGAAGGTCACTGCCCTGGCATGGTGACCAGATAATGGCAATGTCACCCACAAACACCTAGTGGAAATGAGAAGGTTGGATCGTGATGAGATCCCCTTTCTCTCATCCATGCAACTGAGAGGCATTACGCTCGTTTGGTGACCAGATGATGGAAATGTCATACCACTATATATTCATGGATGTGATAGGTTGACTCGTGATGAGACCTCCTATCCTTCAACTAATGTTTTAAGCATTCTTTATTATATTTTGGGTCCCATTTACTCAAAGATAAGTGTTTCATTACTTTCTTGGTTGATCCTTGGGTGAAGCATCTAGAAGGTTCATACAAGGCTTTTATATTTTACCCAACATCAATCCCTCTAGGCCTTTATCCCCTTCTTCCCGTAGAATGAGGGACAACCCCTTCTTGGGTCAATAAACACTAAAATCCCAAGAGATAAGGAAATGGAGGGGAATAATGATGGAAAGTGGTAAGTATGGACAGAAATGGTGTGATAGCTCTTTAAGGAAGTTCCTAGTAGAAAACTCATGCCAAAGGAAGACCGCTTACTAGGGCACAATGCCAACCACCAAGGTGAAGCAGGGAAAAAGGCATAGTGTCCAATCATATATCATGAAATCTAGAGAAATCTAAGATACAACGTACTCAACTGGATTAAATATTGAAATGATGCTAACCATAATATTGACATGTACCTCATGGATCAAGGCCCACTGCCTTCTGGAAGCCAACTGATGTGGTGGATTCCATTTGGAAATCTGTGACCATCTGTGGTGGTGAGAGGGGTCTCCAACTTTGAAAAAGGCTACTGCTGGTCATGTAGTCTTTCGACACTCCATATCTTCAATCTGAGGGTCTCGAGACATAATCTCCTTAGTTATCCACAAAATGGGGATAACATCTGTCTCCTACTTGGGGACATGTTCTCGTCGTAGAGTGCATGAGAACCACAACATCTCTTGGTAGACCTGTGCTTGCAAGGAAACATCAAAATGTCTAGTGTAGGATGGCCTACTCATCCTTGTTCTCATATGATCATAATCAAAACCAACTAAGCTAGAAAAATAAAATTTTGACAATTTTTCAAAAATTTCTAAGCTAAGCATGAAATCAATATGCAAGTAGAGATAAATGAAAATTAAATTCATCTAAACTAATATAAGCAATCAATATGCAAATGCAGGGAATCAAAATGACATGGGGCATGGGTCCTGAAGAATTCATGTGACATGGATGTGAGGTTGGAGAAGAGATCCATCTACCAATAGTGGCATATTTCTCCCGTCTAATGTGGTCAAATAGTACCTTTCTTTGTCAGACTTCTTCCTGATGATGTAAGGGCCAAGCCATGAATTGTTATCTTTTTTGTCATATCTAGGCTTGCCCTTTATTTTGTCCCATATGAGAAAAAGACTTCCTTCATTGAAATTGATGCACGGTGTATTATCATCCTTTGGAGGCTCTATGTGGACTATCTCTTTGACAATTTATTCATGTTTATCATATTCTTCTTGCATAATATGAATAGACCCTAACTCCTTCCCATGGTATTTTGCATTCTTCTTCTTATCTGTCCATGGGAGAAACATCTCCATGGAATATTGCTGCATGAAGGGTAACTCAGATGGATCATACTCAATAACTTGTGGATGCATATGATATTAGTGTTCATTGACATAATTAGGGACCCTAAGATCCATCACATGTGTATCTTTATTTTCCATGTTATGTAAGATATCATACGTGCCATCGCCCATGGGAATATATGCATGTGTAAGGTTCATGATAAGGAAACCTCCAAGGGATTAGGACCAGGTTCTCGACAAGAGAATCTGCTAGGAATATGGAACATTGATCACCAATATGTCCATGAGGACACTGATATGTGGGAAATCTATCAAAAATACCTCAACATCTTCACACACCCCCAAGACCTCGACTCTTCTTGAATCAATACCCCAAGCATTTCCATAAGGTCGGGTTGTCTTCAAACCAAGTTGTTTTGACAACAGGAGGCTTGAGACAAGGCCTTCTTCGGTAAACCTTAGAAGGATTGAACCGAAACATTTTGGGGAAAGAAGGATTCTGGGAAGGTGGAGTCACCAAATGAGCTTCAAGATGAGCTCATCAAATAAAAGGGAAAGGGAACGTCCTTTAGGTGGATTCTCCAAGAAAGCTAAGGGAAAGGCTTCAAAATATCTTAGCAAAGTGTCATTAGGGTACGAAGAAGATTCAAAATCTTCCCCGACAACGATGCCAAAATGTTATAGCACAAGTTCTAGGTTGGGAAAATCCTGACCCAACCATAAAAGCAAGTGCTACAACTTGGGAATCCTACACCCAATGTCACCTCGATGTAGGTCCCACACTTCAAGGATGACTAGGTCACTCTAGGGAGGTGATCCCGATGAACCTAGGGGGAGTGAGATGGGGATGGATAGAGATGGAAGTGGAGCCCCTAGAGGTCAAATCTAAATGGAGTGAAAAGTGGAAAGAGATGCCTTGTAAACCCAACAATTATTACCCCCAAATATGTAATACTTCTCCAGATGATTGTACCTGCTCGATACACAAGAAAATCTAACTCGCAATGATATATGCTAGTATGGATCAACAAGTTAATCTTGATGTCCCTAATTTTCAGCAGTAGATGAAAGTTTATATCAGAAAATAAAACGTCAAAATCACCATACAAATATCTAAACTAGTTAAGCAAATCAGAATTAAGATTAACAATAAATATGGGCTGAAAAATGGCACTTAAGAGACAAGAGAAGATGATTGTTGTAAACATGTATTTTCTGCAGAAAATTGCAGCCTTATGGCTGTAGTTTTCATTCACTTATATCAGAAATTTACACCATCAAAATATGCTAACAATTATCCCAAAATAGGCACCCTAGTTAGTAGAGTTAGTGAGCAAAATTTAGGAGCTAGTCTAGGGTTAGTTTAGGAGCTATGGTTAGTAGTTTATCTAGGTTAGATAAGCCCTACTGGCTGTAGGTTAAAGTTTGTAACAGAAATTTAAGTAGTGGGAGATAGGGGATTCCATAGTAGGGTAAAACTCCTCTCAATGTGGAAAACCAACTCCAAGCAAGAGATCTTTCAAAAGAAAACAATTCACGTTTCCCAAGGCAATGATTTTATATCTCCAATGCAAAAAATAGATGACTAGTCCCTTAACTATTGGGTTAATGGAGTCAAATAAATGAACTAGAGATTCTACTTCCTTGGGGGTGTAAATAATCTTACTTCTCACTTAGATCCTATCAAAACAATCCTTGAATTGAAAAAATGATAGCATAAGAGTAGAAGACCATACCAAAATCAAGAAATATGCTAAGATAATCCACCATAAAAGCTAGAAAGCATTTATCTAAGGCTAGCGCCTCACTCCTCCATCAAGCATTCACAAGAGATAGCCATAAAATAGTGCACAAGAGACAAATATAGCCAAGTGTAGTGAAAATTTCAGATCAACTCCTCTCACAAGAGGGAGAGTTATGTTCAAATGAGATCTTATGATCTCTTATTTATACAAAATGTCACCAAGGTGACTTGTCCACATATTAAGGGGTAAACCACAAGACTAGGGATCAACAACCCTAATCTTTCACCCTTTAACAAAGTAATATTAACAATTAATTTAAAATTCACTTTTGCACATAATAAAACCTTAATTTTAGTAGGACGTCGCCCCTTTAGGGGACATTTTGGCATTTGGAGGAGGTCATTGGTGATGGAGAAGAGAAAATAGGCTTCCCAAAGCCACATGTCAAGCATCCAACAAATTCCTTCATGATGAAGGCTCAAGCCCCTTCAAAATGTCCAAGTACTAATGTATGTCACCGCACCACCAATCCCTAACCCCCCTAGATGACGTCATGCTAAAAAAGGAGATGTTTTGTGTCTCCTAGGAAAAATGTTTGGCATGTGGGGGCTAGGATACATTGTCCAAGTCATCTTCAAGGCCTTTCAAGTTTTATCTTCCCTATCTAGAATGTGGGCCCTTGGCATCCATCTATGGGATCCAAGCCCCATGGAAGCCCAAGCTAGGATTTTTCTTCCAAAACTTTCCACCAACTACGTTCTGCAAAGACAAAAAATCACGCCCTCCAAGGATCTCAAGTCATGACATCATGATAAGTGAATCCAATCAATAAATGAGCCACCTAAGCATGTGCATAAAATATCACTATATCAAACGATTAATTGCTCAAAGACACTATGTGACTTGTCAAGATTGAATATGGGAGGGTTGACAAGGTGTTTTATTGGATAGATCTTTCTCTAGGTCAAGGAGGGTTTCCAAGAGATCCCTATTCAAGCCATGTAAAGTGGGTGAGGTGTTTGGGGTCAAGACTCAATGGGCATAGGTCTCATGACATACAATGGGTCACAGTGTCTCATTCATGGGTTCCTTTGTAGAGGGTGTGTGATACCTTCGTCCGCAATGCACTTTTTCCAACCCCACTAATTTCCATTCTTTTATTCTTTCCTAATTTTAAGGAGAGGTTGAAGGTCACCGCCCTGGCGTGGTGATCAGATAATGACAATGTCACCCACAAACACCTAGTGGAAATGAAAATGTTGTCTTGTGAAAAGACCCCATTTCTCTCAGCCATGCAAGTGAGATCCATTACCTTGGTTTGGTGACCAGATGATGGCAATGCCATACCACTAGATATTCATGGATGTGATAGGGCGGCTCATGATGAGACCTCCTATCCTTCAACTAACCTTTTAAGCATTCTTTATTATATTGTGGGTCTTCTTTACTCAAAGATAATTGTTTCACTACTTTCTTGTGTGATCCCTGGAAAAACCATATGGAAGTTTCATACAAGGATTTTATATTTTACCCAATATCAATCCCTCTCGGCCTTCATCCCCTTCTTGCCATAGAATGGGGGACAACCCCTTCTTGGGTCAATACACATAAAATCCTAAGAGCTAAGGAAATGGAAGGGAATAATGATGGAAAGTGGTAAGTATGGTCGAGAATGGTACACCGACTCTTTAAGGGAGTTCCTAATAGAAAACCCATCCCCAAGGAAGACCGCTTACTAGGGCACAATTTCAACCACCAAGGTGAAGCAGGGAAAAAGGCATAATGTCCAAGAATGTATCATGAAATCTAGAGAAATATAAGATACAACATACTCAATTGGATTAAATATTATAATGATGCTCACCATAATATTGACTTGTACCTCGTGGAGAAAGGCCCACTGCCTTTCGGAAGCCAACTGATGTGGTGGATGCCATCTGGAAATCTGTGACCATCTATGGTGGTGAGAGGGGTTTCTAACTTTGCAAAAGGGTATTGTTGGTCATGTAGTCTCTTGGCACTCCATATATGCAACCCGAGGGCCTTGAGACACAATTTCCTTAGTTATCCACAAAATGGGGATAACAGGGTGAAATAGGGAAAAATCCCCAATTCTTATAGCGAAATTCATTGAGGATTCGACGTGAAAGTGTCGAATTTTAGGTGCAAAGGTTGAATTGAAATGCACAAGGCCAAAACCTTGGCCATAAAAATCTTAATTTCAAAGTCTCATGGTGGCCATGGCAGAATTTTGAAATTATACATTTTTGAAAATTTGGAAAACTTATGAAATTCATAAAATTTGGGTATTTTTTGTACCATGATGTCACCATGTTGTGGAGGCCACGTGGCGGGTGATGTGGAAATGACGTGTCAGCGGTGACATGGATGAACATAGTGGTAGTTCCATAGTGGAAAGTCTATGGTTGTAATTTGGTGGCACTATGGTAGGCCATGGTGGTGGGGCTATTGACAGAGTGATGATTCTATACCACAAGTGGCATCAGAGCTGGGAGGTAAGTTGTATCACATGGCTCCATGATAATTTTGGAAATGTTTCTTGGCAATGAGAAACCAATAGAAATGCACCACGTATCATTGGAATTTTTCAGGTTCACATCGTAGAGGGATATTAACCCTCACACATGTTGATGATGGGATATCGTTATGGGTCGTTGGTCATCCCCCATTCTCCACCGTTATATCTGGGGTGCGAGAAAGTTTTTCACCAGAGGTAAAGGCATGTGATGGGACTCACCCATCACCGTGAACAATGGGAAAGGCGAGTGGAAAGGTATGGATGGGACCCACCGATGGCATGGGCCACTATGATGGTTCCATGTGGTAGCCTGTATGGGTGGGGTCTCATACTATTTAAAAATATATATTTATTTTATTTATGCATTAAAGTGTTTAGGTAAGCATAAAAGGTAAGAAAGAAAAGGGGAAAGAGAAGGAGGAAGATGATGAATGTTGATGGGGCAGGGCCAGGGTGGCCAAGAGGTTGACATGGAATCACCTCAAGGTGCCACATGGAGCCAAAATACCAGATCAATAGTTTTGTTAGCATTAATTAGTTAATTGTAAGAAAAATATAGTTTTTTTCTAGGTCATAATCTTCAAGGGCATTTTTTAGGGCCTAAACAACATTTTTAGGCAATCAAATTTTATGAGATTAGGGTGTACATTTGGTATACCTATTTTTTTACAGTTCAAATTAAAGAGATCGAGGAGATCTTTCCAATGAGCTATTCTAAGAACAAAACATAGCACATATGAGGAAGTTATAGCCTAAACAATAAAATGTATATTTTAGGTACCAATTTACTTCTAGAGGGAATAAATCCTTACTTAGAAGTCCATTTGGGGCACAAGAGCAGTATATGGAAATATCATGGACCATAGAATACAATCATATAACCAAATTTGGAATCTAGGTTCTAAAAAATGAGCAGGAAGAAAAATAAGACATTTGTATCATACAAGGTTAAAAAGAGGAAAACGGTAAAAACTTATGAAGACCACAATTTTATGCTCAGAGCTCAGAATTGGGAAAATGAATAGTGTATGGAAAGGTGTTGAGGAGGAGAATGAATATATCAACCTAGAAAATTGATCTGAGTAGAAAATTTTGCATTCAACTCAAACGAAGATGACTGGTGGCATTAAAGATAAAAAAAAAGTATGCATTCTTTTCCAAAATTGTGTATGTATATATTTTTGTCTAACATAAATTTATTTGCATGCACATTTTATTGTATAATTTAGAGTTACATGAAGGCAGTTTGGTTCATGCATGAGAACCATAGCCATGGAATATGCCCAAGGGTCCTACAATTATGAAGAGGAATTCATAGGGCTACATGTTAGCATGGGAAATGTTGAGACATAATATAATGGAAGGAGGGATAGGTAGGAGACTGTAACTATGAGAAGCCTACAAAGAGATGTGAAGATGTATAGGGAAAATAATGAGAATATTACAAAATCCTAGGAG
Source organism: Picea mariana (assembly GCA_032191745.1). NCBI lineage: Eukaryota > Viridiplantae > Streptophyta > Pinopsida > Pinales > Pinaceae > Picea > Picea mariana. The sequence goes on from JASDQU010241314.1 coordinate 224,726, forward strand.
GAGATACTTCATAGTCTGAATATGTTGCAAACTCAATCCAATAAATACTCCACTACAAAACAAACAGATAGTGCTAGACATGTGACATCATACAGATCCCATAGTATAATGGATGGGAATGGGAATAACAGGAAGTTGAGGAGCATGAATAAGAACCATCATTCCCCAAAGAAATTAACTAGGAGAGCTCATTCAAGTTTAGGGCTAGGGAGCAACCCAAGTGTGTCTCATGTCAGGAGACAGAGGAGGAGGCCTAAGGGAGACATCTTGCAAGGTGAACTCAAGAAAACAAAGCCACCAAATTTCAATGGTGAGCATAGGAAGGGAGAAGAGGCCAAGGCGTAGCTATTGAAAATGAATAAATATTTCTAGCTGCATGACTATCCCTCAAGGGTAGAAACAAGAATTGCAACCTACCACTAGCAAGGAAATGAAACCATGTGGTGGGATCAACTTAAGCAATCCAAACACCTTGATGAAAGGACAGTCTCATGGAGGTAGCGCAAAGGATATTTCCAAGAGAAATATTTTTGTGAGCATTACTATGAAAGGAGGATGAAATGTTTCTTTGAACTAAAATTGGGAAGCATGACAATGGACGAGTATGAGAAGAGGTTCTTTGAGCTGTTGAAATATGTGGACTTCATAAAGGATGAGAAGGTAAAAATACAAAGGTTTATGAGTGGGTTACCTTCTTTCTACAGTGACAAGATACAATATGATAACCCCAGGACTTTGGAGGAGACCATAAGAAGAGAAAATAATCTTTACGAGCAGAGCAGAGGAAGGGCAATTTTCCAAAAAGACTGGAATGACAAGATGAAGGATAAAAATGAGAAAATGCAGAAAGGATTTAAGAATACGTTTTTCAAGGACAAATCCCAAGAAAATCAACAAGGACATTCATCCCAAAATGATAAAAAAATATCAGATTCATTTGGGAAAATTCCAAGGCAACAAACTGTACAATGTTGGGGATGTGAGGGAAATCACTTAGATGGGGATTTCCCTTACAAAGGAGAAAGAAAGAGGATTTTATACAACATTTAGGAGGCTGAAACAATTGAAGATATGAGAGGAAGCATGCCAAAGATTTATGCATCGTTTGACAACAATTAAGCACAATATCAATCCCCCATGATTGAAGTAGAAGGTAATATTGATAACAAAACCACAGGAATTTTAATTGATTCTAGAGATAGCCATAGTTAGATAAAGTCCAATATTGTTGAAATATTTCACTTGAAAAGGATTAAGCATAAGAAATATTGGTTAGTTTAGTTAGCCATAGGGGCTAAGAGGAAAATCAATGAGTTCGTTAAAGATTGTTCAATAGACATGAATGGACTCAACACAAAGGTAGATGTGAACATCATACCATTGGATTCATATGACTGTCTAATAGGAATGGATTGGTTGGAAAAACACCATGTTGTCCTAGGTTGTTACAACAAGACAATAACTTATCTTGATAAGGGAGGGAAGCAAGGAAATATTTAGGGCATTCCGAGAGTTGTAGTTGTTAGATAAATTTCAACCATGTAATTGAAAAAGAGTTTCAGGAAAGGATGTTAAATTTTTGCATCCCATATGGAAGAGGATAATAGAGATAAAGTGGAAAGTATTGAAGACCGCTGGGTATTAAAGGATTTTGAAGATGGTTTTGGGGAAATCCTAGGATTTCCACCTAAGAGAGACATTGTTTTCTATATTGATTTGGTGTCAGGATGATCCATATTTATGAGCAGAATGAAATGAAACCACCAATTTATAATGTTAAAATAGAGACATAGTGAAAAATAATAGAGATACTGTAAAACTTGATTTATATTATAAGAAATATGTTGAAAACTGTAAAATGCAAACTGAAAACAAGCTTGCTAGAATGGTGGTAGCTTATCTCTGAGAAGAGATGTGACGATTGCGCTCATTCGCAAGAAGTTGAGTACAATGAGGCTCTGAAGGCCTTTCTACAATAAAAATGAATTCAAAAAACCTAGACATCCAAAAACATAACCCTAGGAGATGAAGCACCAAAAGTCATGTGGGCCTCGTTGGGGAAGTTAGTACATCAACTTCCCTTCCCGGGGTCATAACTTCTTCATACGATCTTTGTTTAGGGAGAACGATAGCTCATTGGAAATGTATTGATGAGGAGATTCATTTAGGGGGATAAATCAAAGTCTTTGTTTATGATTGAGGTTCCCAATCATGAAAAAACATCTTTTAGGCCCTCAAAATGGCCCCAGAAGTTTGGGACCCAAAAAACTGCTAAAAATAGTAAGTTGCCAAAAGCTTGTTTTGAGATAGTTGGAAAAGGTTGGTGGCCACCAAGATTCTCCTAGATCAATCCTCTCCCCTTAAGAAGCAATGGTCTCCATTACATTGAGTTCCCCCATCAGATGAGAAAATTTCTACTGAATTTGGCCCTGGGTGCGCCACTTGCCTTGGTGCAGGAGATGCCCTGCTTTGACAACCTGATAAAGTTGGATCCTCTGCTCGTGAGTGACCTTGACCTGTGTGTCCATGATATGATCAGTGGATTCATGTTCCATACAATCAGAGTTGAGCTATGTTGGTGTCAATTGTTTTTCTATCTCTGAGGTGTCCAATAATGATGGAAAATAAGGCTGAAGGAGGTCACATTGAACATTGGGTGCAATCCAAGGAAGGGTGGAAGGTTGATCTCAAAAGAATTATCACCCATAGCCTTGGTGATGGTGTAAGGTCCATAACAAAGTGGACAAAGCTACTGATGAGGCCCTGTAAGGCGTTCTTTCTGCAAGTGCAACCAAAATTTGTCTCCCAATTGAAACTGGTGTGGCACCCAGTGTTGATCATGGAATTGTTTGTACTTGGAATTAGAATTATATAAAATATGTTGAACCTATTGGTGTATGTGTTGGATCCACTCAATGAACCAGGTGGCTTTTTTAGCTTCAGTTGGATCATGCGACGAGTCTTCTTGGGTGGCTGCAAGGGGTAGTGCAACATCGATGGGACCCAATGGTTAAAATCCCAATCCCACCTGAAAGAGGTTGTGTCCAATTGAGCTATATATGGATCCATTGTAGTTGTGATAAACATAGGGAAGAATATCATCCCAGGTGTGGGGGTTCTTGGATTTTTACATGTGCAGGATGTGCATGATCATCTAGTTGACGACCTCAATTTGGCCATCCGTCTGGGGGTGGAAGGTAGTGGAATTGGTGAGCTTGGCGTCCAACAGTGACCAGAGGCTCAACCAGAATGTGTTGAGGAACCAATTGTCCCAATCTGAGATAATGGTTTGTGGGATCCCAAAGTGTACCCACACTGGTTCAAAGAAGAGCTTGATAGTGGCCTCTGTTGTGATGCTCTTCTTGTAGGTGGCCAGGATCGACATCTTGGAAAAGCGATCAACAACCACAAAAACACTGTCATTTCCCATCTTGGTGGATGGAAGGCCCGACCTATAGTCCATTGAGATGGATTCCTAGGGCCTATTAGAACTAGGAAGAGGAGTGTACATGCATTGTTTCTTAGTGGATGGTTTGGCAATAATGCAGGCAGTGCAGGAATCAATATACTTGCTGACATCTTGTCGAAGTTTCGGCTAGTAGAAATGTCATTGTAGTACTACCACTGCCTTTTCCACACCGAAGTGTCATGCCACACGACTGTAGTGGGCTTTCCAAATCAACTTCACTCGCTCGCTTGATGGAACACAAAGATGTCACAGATGGCATAACATGTTGTCCTGAAGATGGAAATTAGTGACAATTGTGTTTGCACCCAACATCTGGTAGGTGTTGGTGAAGTCAGGTATTGTCTCATGAAGGTGGGGCCATCTGGAGGTCTCGTGGCCACAAGAGTCTAGCATTGTTTTCAGTGCCATGATTGGAGGTCAGTTGAGGAAATCAACGAATCAATTTGTATTTCCTGTTTATACTTGATGTTGAGGTGGAACTGCTGCAAATATGTGGACCACTTTTGATGGTGGTCATTCTACAATTTTTCGTAATTCTGCATGAATTCTAGTAGCTTATGATCAGTGTGGATGACTATCTCCTTCCCGAGAATGTAGTGCCCCCACTGGTGGCAAGATTGCACAATGGAGTACATTTCTTTTTTGTAAGTAGGATACTTACGGACGAAATCTGATAGGGTCTCACTATTATAGGCCATGGGGTGGTTGTGCTGAGTGAGGACTGCACCCACAACATAGTCTGAAGCATCTGTCGCGATCTCAAAGGGTTGTTGCAGGTCAGGTAATGAAAGCACTAGGGTTGAGCACAAGTGTTGCTTTAGATCATCGAATGATTTTTGTTGGGACATGCCCCACATAAATGTTTTCTTACCACCACCCTCGGTTATTTTACTGAGGGCCCATGAAATATGGGAGAATCCCAACATGAACCCACAATAGAAATTGGAAAGGCCTAAGAAGCTCTGAAGCTTAGTGAGCGTGGTTGGGGCTGGAAAGTCACAGATGAATTGGATCTTAGCGGAATCAACATGCATACCATGCACATCAACAATGTAGCCTAGGTACTGGACCTTGTCCATGCCGAAGGAGAATTTTTCCAAGTTGGCATATAGCTTGTGTTGTCGCAGAGTGTGAAAAACTTATTTAATATGTTGCAAGTGTTCTACCCAAGTCTTGTTGTATATGAGGATGTCATCTAGATACACCAACAAAAAATAATTATTGAAAGGTCGAAAGATATCGTCCATCATCCTCATGAAAGTTGTTGGGGAATTTTTTAAACCAAAGGGCATGACCAACCATTCAAAAAGGCCTTCTTTTGACTTGAACGAAGTTTTCCATACATCTGTCTATTCTATTTGAACATGATGGTAGATGCACTTCAAATCAATCTTACTGAAGTATTTGGACCCCTTGATCTGATCAAGGAGATCGCCGATTTGGGGAATCGGGTATGGATTCCTAGCTGTGATTTTATTTAGGGCGTGATAATCAATGTAGAGTCTCTAGCTTCCATCTTTCTTCTGCACCAGCATGATTGGGCTTTCACAAGGTGATGAGTTGGGTCAGATGTGCCCCTTGTGGATAATTTATTAGATCTGACGCTTGATCTCCTCATTTTCTAGCAGAGAGCGATGATAGACTAACCCATATTCTAGCAGTGCGTCGGGGGTTATATCAATGGGATGCTTGACCCGAGAGTGCAGAGGTACCCCAGTAGGTGATGATAAGATGTATTTGTATTATTCCATGACCTTATCCACTTGCTTCTACTACATGGAGAGGTCAGTTGTGTAGGCCATGGATGTGGATGTAACCTTTCTCTCACTCTAAGAGAGAATCACGAAGAAGGCAAACTTCTCAGTATGATAAATGACCTTCTTGCATTTCTTGGAAGAGATCAAGGAAATAGCACTAGGTGGGACTACCTCGGGTATCCTGTACAATTTCTTGTTCAAAGTAATACTAACACTACAAGGCCTAGACTCATATACAACATGATGTTTCCATAAATAAGGTTGGCCCAAAATAGCATCACAAAATTCAAGGGGAGAAACATCACACAATACTTCATCTTTAAATGGATTGATGTCATATGACAGGCGACACTATTTTCTAACACGAAGATCACTTCCTTGAAAAATCCATTCGATGGTGTAGGGTTGTGGGTGCGACATTAGTGCCAGGGATAGCTAGTTGAAGACCTTTGTTGAGATGAGGTTCTTTTGGCTACCTCTATCAACAATGAAGTGAAGTGGAGTGTCTTTCACCCACATCCGTGAATTAAAGAGGTGCTTGCCTTCCTCTGGCTCATTAGGTTCACTGGGTTGGATCTTGGTGGTAACAATAGTGACACTGGGTTCCACGTCAATGATCTGTCTCCCCTTTTTTGGTTCTGACTTAGATTCAGAACTCACATCTGATTTAGAATCTTTTACCTCAACCACCAATGACTGTTTTGAGCAGCAATCAACAGTGTTATGCTAGGGGCTCTTATGCAAGTCACACCACTTCCTTATATCTTTCTTCATATTCCCATTGTCCTTCTTTTCTTGGGGCCTGGAATGATTGTCCTAAGATTTCCCATATTTTCCCTGTCCTTTTTTTTGTGGGTTGGGGCTTCCCTTTCCCTACTTCTGCTGTGAGGGGTTCCCAGACCCAAACTGCCACGTCTTTTGTTTAAGCTTAGGCTCTATTTTGATGACATATCGATAGGTTGAGCCCAAGGATGAGATGTCAAAAAACTCTATTTATGTATGAATGTATCTATGCAGACCGTCATGGTACTTGAGCACTGGATTTCACTCAGAATATTTGATACCAATCTTGGTGCGCAAGGTATGGAAGACATTGGTGAACTTTGGAAATGTTTGGTCTCTTTCTCGTCGTAGTGTGGTCCATCGTGTATACAATTCGTCATAACTTCCGACATGGTAGTATTGTTCCTTAATAACATCCCTGAAGGAACCCCAAGTGGGTGAAACTTCAAATAATGTGGATCTCTCTATTTCCTTTTACTCACATAAATTCTCCCACCAATCTTTGACATGGGGGATGACCTTGAGGAGCACAAATGTAATCTTTTCTCTATCAGAAAAGTTGTGGACATAAAAATACCCTTCTATAAGGTTTAACCTTTTATCTACGACATCCGCATATATTTGACCTTCAAATATAGGAATATAAAAATTGATTTGTACCTTGAAGGGGGGGGTGCCTCTGCTTGAGGTGGATGCATCGCTTATCGACAGTCGTTGAAGGATTTGTGCAAAGTTGTCCATCATATCATTCATTTATCGCTCAAGGGATTCCTCGAGAAACATTTTGAGAGGACATCATGTCCCGTCGTCTTTATTTTCACCCAACATGGATGATTTTTTGGGTATGCAAGAGCAATTATCCTCACGAGAAACAAGCTCAAGACCCAACTCTCTATACCCTGATCGCGTTAGGGACATGCATTAAAAAATGACAAGGAGAAGACCGCTATGATACCACTGATCCAGATTTATGAGTGGAACGAAATGAAACCACATATTTATAATGTTAACACAGAGAAACAATGAAAAATAACAGAGATACAGTAAAACTTGACTTCTATTAAATAATAAATATGATGAAAGATGTAAAATGCATACTGAAAACAAGCTTGCTAGAATGGTGGCATCTTATCTCTGAGAAGAGATGTGAGGGCTATGATCACTCGCAAGAAGATGAGTATAATGAGGCTCTAATGGAATTTTTACAATAAACATAAATTCCAAAACCCTATACATCCAAAAACCTAACCCTATGAGATGAAGCGCCAAAAGTCATGTGGGCCACGTTGGGGAAGTTAGTACATCAACTTCCCGGGGTCGTAACATTTGCATATGATCTCCATTTAGGGTGCATGATAGCTCATTGGAAAGGTATTGATGAGGAGTTTCATTTAGGGGGCTCAATCATAGCCTTCAATTATAATTTAAGTGCCCAATCATGAAAAAACTTCGTTTAGGCTCTCAAAATGGCCCCAGAAGTTTGGGACCTAAAAAAATGCTCAAAATAGTAAGTTGCCAAAAAACTATTTTGAGCCAGTTGGAAAAGGTGGGTGACCATCGAGATCCTCCTAGATCACAAGAGTTGTCTTAGTGTCCAAGACACCTTACAAAATAGGCACACCATAATTGAAAGAGTTTCATATGCAACTTGAAGAGTTGTTAAAGAAGGGGTATATGCGTTCAAGTGTGTCACCTGGGGGAGCCCCAATTCATTTTCTGAAAAAGAAATATGGAACATTAAGGTTTTGTATTGATTTCAGATAGCTGAATAAGGTCACCATAAAAATAATATATCGTTTTCCAAGGATTGATGATTTATTTGATCATCTAAAAGGTGCATAAATCTTTTCCAAGGTGCAAGAAAGGTATTGTTGAAAGTTTTGAGAGAGCATAATCTATATGCCAAGCTAAGTAAGTGCATATTCTATCAAAAAATGATTCACAAGGGGCATATTATTTTAGCAGATGGGATAGTAGTTGATCCCGAGAAGATAGATTCCCTTAGAGGATGGCCAATGCCAAGAAATGTGATAGAGTTAAGATCATGTATGGGTAAAGTCAGTTATTACTAAAAATTCATAGAAGGTTTTTCAAATATTGCAAGCCCAATCACTTCTTTACAAAAGAAGGGAGTGAAATTTGAATGGACTCCAAAATATGAAAAAAATTTTTAGGAGTTGAAAGATATTTTGATAAATGCACCAGTATTAAAGATTGCATATCCCGATGAGTATTTTGTAGTGTGCATTGATGTGCGCAAGGAGAAGCTCGATGGAGTCCTCAATCAAAAAGAGCATGCAGTATGCTATGAGTCTTGAAAATTAAAAGAGCATGATAGGAATTATGCTACACATGACTTGGAATTGGAAGCCATTGTACATGCTTTAAAAATGTGGAGACATTACATCATGGGGAGAAGATTTAAACTAAGTATAATCCACTGTGGTTTGAAGCATTTGCTTGGAAAACCAATATTAAATACCAGACAAACTAGATGGCTAGAATTTCTGAGTGATTATGACTTTGAAATTAAATATATCAAAGGAAAAGAAAATCAAGTGGCTGATGCACTCAACATAAGATCTCATGTAATTCATATTTCAACCATCAACATGTTCAACACATATTTAAAAGACAAAATTTTAGAGGGTGCAAATTCATATCAACAATATTTAAAAATAAAAGAATCATTACAACAAGGCAATTTATAACATAAAATTCATTATTATGAGATGAAAGTGGATGGAATCCTCATGTCTAGAGGGAAAATTTGTGTGTCAAATTTGGGAGAGATGAAAAATAGTGTTGAGAGAAATGCACAATGTGCCATATGCTAGGCACCCAATATATCAAAAAACAATTGCAGTTGTAAGAAGCCAATATTTTTTTCCATGAATGAAGAAACTAGTGGCTAATTACATAGCCATGTGTCTAGAGTGCCAGAAAGTGAAGACATAGCATAGAAATCTAACGAGGTTGTTACAACCGTTACCCATTTGTGACTGGAAATGGGAATTGGTTACAATTGATTTCATTAAAAATCTTCCCAAAATAGTGAAGCAACATGATTCCATCATGGTAGTGGTGGATAAATTAACTAAAGATGCACATTTTATTCATGTTAAGACTACACATGAGGCAACAAATATTGCAGATATTTACATGAAAGAAGTTTTCATGCTACATGGTGTGCCAAAGGAAATATTTTCAGACAAATATCCAAAGTTTACCTCTAATTTTTGGGAAGATTTGTTCAAGGGATTTTGAACAAATTTAAATCTCAGTACATCGTATCACCCAGATTCAGATGGGAAAACAAAGAGGACCAACATAATCATTAAATACATGCTTAGAAAGTATGTGATGGACCAACCATCAAAGTGGGAAGATTACATCCACTTAGTAGAGTTTTCTTACAATAATGGATATCAAGCCTCATTAAAAATGAGCTCATTTTCAACATTGTATGGAATAAAGTGCAACACACCAATGAGCTGGGATAACCCAACAAATAGAGTTATCACTGGGTCAATTTTGTTGAGGGAAATGGAAGAGAAAATGGAAAATATTGAGCATAATTTAAAGGATTCCCAAGACAGGTTGAAAAATTATGCAGAAAAGAACAAAATTTTTAGAGATTTTAAATTGGAAGAACATGTTTTTCTAAAAGTGAAAGTGAAAAGAAATTTGACAAGATTGGGTTTCTTCCCAAAGTTGGCAGCAACATATTGTGGGCCTTTCGAAATGTTAGAGAAGATAGGGTCAGTTGGATACATTATAGCATTGCATGTATCCATGAGAGTGCATAATGTATTTGATTATCATTATTAAAGAAATGTGTACCTGAATTTAACCACATAATTGATTGGACTGTGATCTAGGTGGAAAATGAAGGGGATTTCCCGGTGGAAATAGTACGCATCGTGGACTAGAAAATCAAATTGCCCAGGAAAAAATCCATAGGAACAATAAATGTTCAATAGCCTACTACAATCCTGAAGATGCAACATGGGAGCATGAAGAAACTATGCTAAAGGAATACCCATAAAGTTTTGTCAATTTTGAAGAAAATAGAAGCTAAAAATGCAAGACTTCATTTTTTGGAAGCTAGAGTTATGGAACCACGTCTCAAAATTCTTGATCACCTACGCTGATAGCCCTAATAAAAGAATGGTATAGCCTGATGGAATGAGAGTAGTGAAGGGGGTTCATTCCTTGGGATAATAGGTTGAGAATAATGAGATATTTTGGTTGGAAATGTTGTTGGAGAGTAAACATATTTCATAATTTTATTTTCTGAATATTATGATGTAAATTTATTTATGTATTTTGGCATGGTGTTGTGCACCGATGATGGTACACAATTGTAGGCTAGGGGGAATGTAACATCCCCAGTATAATCCCTCGTTTAATTAATGTATAATGTAGAAATAAATGTGGTTATGGTCAGGTGATGTAATATACGAAATGTATTTTCCTATTTTAATAAAAACAATGTGATGCTATCTATTGGTGTCAGCAAATGAAAGACACTTCCACACTAATCCTAGTAGAAGAGAAGAAGAATTTAATTAAGAAAGAAAATGACACAAGCAATCACATAGTACACTGATATTTTACCCTGGAAACCCTGAACTGGGAAAACCATCATTCCTTTGAGTGTTCTGCTCTCTTGTTGTCTTATTCATAAAAGGTTACACGTCTAACCTTAGTCCACACGTAAGACATAATCAACATCATACCCTCTTTCACAGGCAAGAAAAACCCTATAGCCAATTTGGCTTACATATGCATGACCAACAACCTACACTTACACATACATTAACCTACAAAAGTGCATTCTAATATTACCTAACAACAACAACCTTTATGGCCTTACAAAATGCCTCTTTATAGGCTTTACAATAGGAAAACCCCTAAAGATTGGTGCAAAAAAATGGTTACAGATCCATGCATATCATTGGCTACAAATCCCACAAATCCCTGGATTTTTTTACAGTTGACTACCAGTCAGCCTTCATTCGGTCTCTAGTCAGTCATCTGAAGTTTGCACTTTGACCTCTTCTTGGTTGAATTGTCTTTGATATCTTTGAATTCTACTTTACTCGATCGACTCCCTAGACCTTCGATTTGCTGTCGATCTACCTTGACTTTGACCTATTGTCTATCCACCTCGACTTCGAATTATTGTCGATCCACCTCGACTTGGACCATCAGTCGATTCATCTTGACTAGAATTTCACTGCAAAGAATATAACAACCCAACATTCTCCCACTTGTTGTATTTTTTGTTGAAATATGAGATTCAAGAAATTTCATTCACAAACCTAGGGAAATAATTCACATTTCCTCTCTGCACTAAGAGAACTTCACAACACTCACAAACTTGGTCAACGAATCTGCTATGTTTTCCAACGTGTCTACTTTCTCCAGTAGCACCTTGTTACTTTCCACCATGTCTCTTATGAAATGGTATTTTACATCAATGTGCTTAGTCTTTGAATGATAAGTATGGTTCTTTGCCAGAAATATTGTGCTTTGAATGTATCAACTTACCTTCATATCTCTCTACTCAAACCCGATTCCTGAACACAACCTTTGAATCCATACCACTTCTTTGCTTCCATGAGTGGTCACCATGTATTCAACTTATGTTCTCAAAAAGGATACGGCATAATGTCACTTACTCATCCAACTTATTGTGCGATCAAAAATCTTGAAGATATATTCATTGGTTGACCTCCTTTGATCCATATCTCCAACCAAGTCAACATCGACAAAGCCATGTACATCTAATTTACCACTCTCACCTCCAAGTTTTTCTTGGTAGCATATAGCATAGTCCTTCGTGCCAAAAAAATACATGAATACTCTCTTAATAGTTGTCCAATGCTCCTTTCTAGGTATCGACATGTACCTTCTCAACACTCCCACTACACGAGTAATGTTTGGTCAAGTGCAGACCATACACGGGTAATGTTTGGTCGAGTGCAGACCATACACCGGTAATGTTTGGTCGAGTGCAGACCATACACGGGTAATGTTTGGTCGAGTGTAAACCATCACACACATCAGACTACCAACCACACTTTCATAGGGAACATGTGCCATGCCCTATATTTCTTCTTGTGTCTTTGGACATTGTTCAATAGTAAGCCTTCCTCCCACGGGAATTGGAACCTTCACTGGTTTGCAATCTTGTATGTTAAATTGTTTTAGAACTATTTCAATATACTTCATTTGATTCAACGAGAGATTTCTAGTGGCTCGATCTCTATTAATCTCCATTCCTAGAATGAATTTAGTTGCACCAAGATCCTTCATGTCAAACTTGGAGGATAGTTGCTTCTTAGCCTCCTTTATTGCATCCATGTTGTTTCCAATCAACAACATGTCATCAACATACAAAGCTACATATATGGAATGCCCACCTTTTTCCTTGGAATATATGCAGTGATCAACTTTGCTTCTCACAAATCCCAAACTAAGGATGTATGTGTCAAACTTTTGGTACCACATCCTTGGCGATTACTTTAGACCATAAAGGGATCTTTTGAGTTTGCACACCAACTCTTGCTTTCCATTTACTACAAATCCTTCGGGTTGTTTCATGTAGATTTCTTCTTCCAAGTACCCATGTAGGAATGTTGTCTTCACACACATTTGTTCTATATACAAATCAAATGTTTCATCTAGAGGCATTAGTACTCTAATGGAAGTTATTTTTGCAACAGGGGGAAAAATCACACTGAAGTCAACTCCCTCAACTTGGGAATATCCTTTCGCTACAAGTCGAGATTTGAACTTCTCAACTTGTCCTGCGACATTCATCTTCTTCTTGAACACCCACTTGCTACTGACGAGATTTATTCCACAAGGTAACTTGAATAAATCCCATGTCTCATTCTTGTACAAGGATTCCATCTCTTCGACCATGGCATCCTTCCATAGTTTACCCTCTATCAAGTCGATGACCTCATCGATCAAATTGGGCTCATCGTCGATGGCATTTAACATGAAAGAAGAATGGAAGTTGGGAGGACTATACCTTTTGACTGGCGTTCTTACTCTTTATGAACTCCTTATCACCAAAGTCAATTGTTCCACCTCTTCATCATATTCACTCGACTCATCTGAATCATCTTTCTTCATTCCTAAATTCAAACTGCACCGTATCGGGATTATTCTCAGTCTAAACAACTTCCTCAAGATCAAACTTACCTTCGAAATCTCTAAAGACCACATATCGACTATACAATGTTCTCCTTGATGCAATATCCCATAGCTTATATCCTTTCATCCCTTTTTTGTATCTGATGAAAATACATTTTACTGCCTTCTTGTCCAACTTGCTCCTCTTTTCCATGGAAACATGCAAAAATGCATCATAGCCAAATAATTTGAGATGTGCCACCGAAGGATTCTTACCAGACCATACCTCATTTGGATTTTTGTCAACTAACGTCGACGAAGGAGACATATTCACCAGATATTTTGCAATCTCAACTTCCTCCGCCCATAATTCTTGTGCGAGCCTAGCACCACTAAGCATGATCCTTGCCTTATCCATCAACGTTTTGTTCATTCTCTCGACAACTCCATTTTGTTGTGGGGTATATGGTGTGGTATTTTGGCATGATATCCCACACTTCTTACAGAACTGATCAAATTCCTTTCCAAAAAATTCACCACCATTGTCACTTCTCAACACTTTAAATCCTCTTCTTTGTATGGTTTCCACAAGAGTTTTAAAATCCTTAAATCTCTTGAAAAAATTTGATTTCTTCCTTAGGAAATATATCCATGTCTTCTTGGAAAAATAATCTATGAAGAAGAAATAATACAATGATCCACCAAGTGAAGGCACTGTAACTGGGCCAAACACATCACTATGCATCAGTTCTAGAATCCCATTTTCCCTTGTCATTCTAGATGGGAACCTCACCCGAATTCGTTTCCCATATATACAATGTTCAAAAAATTCGATTTCTAAACCACATTTAGGAAAACCTTTGACCATAACTTTTCTTTTCATAGCTCGAAGTCCTTTTTCTCCAATGTGTCCCACCCGCTCATGCCATAGCCTGGTCGGGTCGATTTCATCATGTCTTTTCGAGCCAATTTGAACCAACTTATCTCGATCCGATTTGTGTTTTGTCTACATCAAGTTGATTCGACTCGTAGTCGAGTCGATTTCAGGAGCAACAATGTTGTTTTGTCCAGTCAATTTGACATTCCCTAACAACTTGTACAGGGTACCAATTCGAACTCCCTTCATTAAGACCATCACACCTTTGACCATATTGCATGAATCCTTTTGAAACAGAGTATGCACACCTACATCACTCATCTTACTGACAAATATCAGGTTTCTTTCCAAACCTGGAATGTGTAGCACACCTAGAAGGGTCCTTTTCCTCCCATCCTGCAGTGTTAGTCAGAATATTCCCCATCTGAAAATTTTGGTTGTCGAGTCATCCCTGAATAACACATCACCCCCATCATATATTTCATATTCAAAAAACCATTATTTATGTGGTGTCATATGATAGGATGCTCTTGATTTGATCAACCAAACATCTTGATCCGACTTTGTATTGGTCGACACCATGTACACATCACCTCCCTTGTTTGAGGTAGTTTTTCTCTTAGTCGATTGCTTCTCGTCGGATCCATCACTAACTTTTGTTTCCTTCAACTTACAATCCTTTTTATAATTCCTGACTTTACCGCATTTCTAGCATCTTCGCATCGACTGGATCGAGGATTTAGATCTACCCTTCAACTTAAATTTTCTACTGGATAATCTGCCTTTATCTCTGTCTACCGATCGACCTCTCACTACCAGATCATCTTTGATCGATCCTTCCATGTTCTTTCTTCTCATTTCTTTCGACAATAGAGAAGAAACCACGTCCTCTAGTGCTAGTGTGGTTGTATTACTCCCAATAGACACAACTAAGCTATCCAAGGAGTCTGGAAAAGAACATAATAGGATGATACACTTCTCCTCATTAGTGATCTTTATATCCACATATGATAAATAGATTAACATAGTATTAAACACATTTAAATGCTCAGTCACTGAAATCCCATCACTCATCCTCAAAAGATACAGTTTCTTTCTGAGAAACAACTTATTTACCAGAGATTTCGACTGGTATAAGCTTCCTAGCTTGTCCCACAGTTTCTTGGTCGAATATTCACCCGAGACATTCAGCAACACCGAATCTGCAAGACAGATATGAATCGTACTTCTTTCTCTTCTTTCAAGTTTTTCCCATAATTTTGTCGACATTCCTATCAGCTGGGTACCTAGATAGACTGTTGTTCATTGTTCTCGATCTAAAAGAATATCTTCGATTTTAAGCTTCCAAAGGTCAAAATTCTGGAACTGCTCTCCATTCTTTACCACGATCTTTGAAACAATTTATGACTTTCGAATCTTACTGTACTTAGGGTTTATTTCTGATCAGATTCAAGATTTGTAGATCAAGGTCTGATATACTCACCAAAGAATTACATTTTTCTGATAACTCACTTGTCAGGCTATAACTAAGATCTGATACCACATGTCAAGAAATGAAAGACACTTCCACACTAATCGTAGCAGAAGGGAAGAATAATTTAATCGAGAAATAAAATGACACAAGCAATCACATAGTACACCAAGATTTTACCCTGGAAACCCTTAACCGGGAAAACCAACATTCCTTTGAGCTTATTTTATTATTCATTCAGAATAAAAGGTTACATGTCTAACCTTGGTCCACAACTAAGACACAATCAACATCATACCCTCTTGCACAGGAAAGAACAATCCTGTAGCCAATTTGACTTACATATGCATGACCAACAACCTATACTTACACATGCATTAACCTAAAAAAGTGCATTCTAAGATTACCTAACAACAAAAACCTTTACGGCCTTACAACACGCCTCTTTATAGGATTTACAACAGGAAAAACCCTAAATATTGGCGCCTAAAAATGGTTACAGATCCATGCATATCATTGGATACAAATCCCGTAAATCCATGGATTCTGTTACAATCGACTCCAAGTCGGGTTTACAAGTCGACTACAAGTTGTCCTTCATTAGATATCTATTCAGTTGTCTCATGCCCGCACTTTGATCTCTTATTGGTTGACTTGTCGTCGATATCTTTGAATTATACTTTACCTGGTCGACTCCCTTGACATTCGACTTGTTGTTGATCTACCTCGATTTCAACCTGTTGTTGATCCACCTCGACTTTGACTTGTTATTGATCCACCTCAACTTCGATCGCCAGTCGATTCACCTCAACTAGACTTTCACTACAAAGAATATAACAACCTAAAAGTTGGGAATATGGATAGAGATGGGGGTTTATTAATCCACAAGAGAGGGGAATGCATGGGAGTGTCTAAGAGGGGTCCAAGGGGGAAATGGTTTATGCGTATTAATCCAAACCCAAATTAATGAATTTTGTTATCATTTGGGAAAACCTTCTATTTTCTGGTTGAGTGTATGAGAGACAAATCATTGAATATTTTTCAGAGGGTGGGTGTGAAATTCACATTCCATAGTTATTGCAGAGAATGGGGATGAAGTATAATCAACTTCGGGTAGAGTGAGAAGTCAATTGTCTTGGGAAAATAGAGGAAATTCGTATGGGGAAATAGGCATATTTTCACATTCTATTTTTGGTATGAATAGCAAGAATATAACAAGAAAGAAGAGCATTGGAGCTAGACCAAGAAGGATGGGTGAATTCTGGAGCATGCTAGAGGGTTTTTCAAGTGTTTTGGATCTGAATATTGAAGAGCCAAGTTGTTAGGCTTGAATAATAAACTCCTATGGGAGTTGTACTACAACAACAAGTGTTTATTGTTTTCTAGTATTTTTCTTGGCAATGAGTTCCTTTGACTTCCCAACAGAGTGATTCTTGGTTACCTATGCCAGAGGGACCCTGATAAATCAATGGGACACCTGATGGACTAAGAGTAGGGAAGAGGCACATTCGTTGGGTTGGTCAAGTCAAGAGGAAGAGATCTAGAGGAAATTTAGGATAGTTTTAGGAGAATACCAGGGAGTTGTGGGATATTGAGGTGTGAGTGGAATGTGGGAGGCACACTTATTTTGTGGGTTCCTAGCCCCATATCTAGGGTGACTTAATGTTATTGAGATTTGGAACAACAAGTATATGGTTGGGTGGAACATCCTTCCAATTAGTTGGTTGCACAAATGTTTAAGAATGATAAGTGTTTATATATTATCTGAGTTTTCGTGTGAGTCTCATGCTTGTGCATTTTACCTTGAGTACATGAATAGTTTTTATGTGTTATTTTAGATTATTTATTAGCTGCATTTATGTTAATTTAGAATGTTTTAGATGCATTTAATTATGGGTATCAAAATCTAGTTATTTTTGTGTATAATTGTAGCTGGTAAGCTATAGGAAATGAGTTTGCAGAATTTTATTTTATTTTATGTGTATTTTCCACAAGTGATGTTCCTTGGTTAAGTTAGGGAACTTTACACCTCCCATATATTCACGACTTGAGAAGTCGAGGAAACCCTAAACCATAGCATCGTGAATAAGCAACTTCAATTTGGATGAAGGCCACATAGCATAAATCTCCCTTGTGTAATTTGAGGATGTAGAGTTCAACTTGAACGCAAACACTTGCTTGATCCTTCAATACCCACACTACATTTCTTCCATGTTTTTCTACCTCCATGCAGTAGAAGCCTTAGAATCCTCCACGGATAGTGAAATCTAGGAATAACCACAATTATAGGCATGACTGCTAGAACATGATCCAACACGCATTGATGCAACAACTTTAGAGAAGGATGTTTTGATCCATCTGCTCAAGTTCCTACCAAAAGAGCAATTTGTTCCATAATAATCCACAACATCAATCTTCTTCAACTACTATATTGCAATTAACAATACAACTAGAAAATATTTTTAAATCAAATTTGTTCAACATATATGGTAAAGATCACCATCACCACTAACTTCCTAAAATTCATAAGTAGCCACGTAAATTTTTGGCATAATTCCTATTTCATATATTTTAAAAATTTTAAAATACTATATTAAAAAAAGGGCATTTTAATTATTATTTTAATATATCTGTTTAGGATCCCCTTGGGGGGGCAACTCAATTGGAAAGTGTCCTGATATGAAGTTCCATGAGGTTTCGAGTTCAAGTCCCCCCGACTTATCTTGCGTGTCATGTATGGGGTATCGTGAGCACACCTGGAGGTTATAGTGGTAGCAGTTGGATAACACGACCACGTGTAACATGAGTACATGCCCAACTAGTTATCGATTCCACCAGACATAATATATATTTATTTATTTATTTATTTATTTATTTAGGAGAGAATAAATTTTGATGTACTTTGAAAATATTGAAGATTTTTCTAGTTCAAGGGGTGGGGGGGACTCTTTCTACTATTCGTAAAGACTAGAAGTCTTGTCAAATAGTCCAATTTTGAATATTTTGATTTCAAAACTCAATTGTAATCTTGAAGCTCGAATATTGAGAAGATTCCAATGAAAAACTCTCTCAATTTTTTTTCGATGAGAATTTTAAAGGGTCAAGGAGCATGTGATCGTTTTTAAAGGATCATGTGATTGTTTTCTGGTGCCTTGTGTCTCAATTTAATTGTGTGATTATTCTTTTAATCACTTGCAATTTCAATTCTTCAAAGCAATCTATCATCAGGTAAAATTCCAAAGTTAATCAATTTATTTACCGATTCAAATAATTGGATGGCCCCAAGAATTACAAATCTTGGAAACGCCACATGCAAAACTCATTAATATATAACGAGCTATGAAATGATATTTGTGATGGTAATACTCCTCCAACAAATCCCACTGATGTTGCTCCTTTATCTAAATGGGAATTAAAAGATGAGAAGGCTCTTGCTTTGCTTCAATATTCTGTAGCTGAACATTGTTTGTCCATATTGAGAATTCTACTTCTTCTTGGTTTGCTTGGAATCAATTTCGCAAGACTGTTTATACTCCTCTTGCGTCTAAAAGATTTTATTTAAAAATGAAGTTACTTAGGAAACAATTAGTTGATGGTGATGATGTGTTAGAATATATTTCAAGAATAAAAAACTATTGATACTGAGAGGGGGGTGAATCGGTATCAAGTGAAATTTAGAAACTTTTTCAACTTATACTTAAACCATTCAATTATATCCAATGAGAAATGAAAAATAGTATAAGAGTTACACCAATACACCATGCACAATATATGAGAAATAATCAATAGTTATTGTTCAAGGGAAGTAATGACTTCCAAAGGTAGCTACAGCTTCTAAATATAAAGGGAGGGATAAACCTCCATGAGGAAGATACAATCCTTCAATATCAAGAGAGGGTTGACCTATCCATCCTTGCCCCTTCCTTCCACCCAATAATATATGAGAGATAATAAAACTTTATATTAAATCATCACCATCAACCAACCATCACATAGAACCTGATAATGTTCTTGAGACTTCTTCAACTTCTGCAATTCTTCAAATTTTGGAATACTTTGATCCTGTATATAATATTACTCAATGTATTCTCTAAAAATCCTCCAAGTTTCACTCTTTGAATCCTCCCCCAAAAGAAGTTATAGAGAGAATGGTAGACCTTATTCAATTCTGATTTATTCAGGAGAGCGAACTTGTACAGAATGCCCTACGCTCAATATTTGAAATCAGATTTTGAAACTCTCACACAAGAAACTAAAGCCCGTAATATTTCCAATGAAATTTGTCTCACTTCATTTGGATTCTCTATGAATACATTATGACTGTTTTACCTGGAACACATGTTTATTGACTAGCTTCATGACTATTCAAAAACCCTATCTTCCACAGAGTGTATCTCCATAATTATACCGAATAAAGAGATGAATTTTTTACCACAAGTACCTTGATATTTATTCTCAATACCATATCAATTTCACCATATGAATCATTCTATAAAAAATGTTATAGGGAAAATGGTAAGATGACCTGTAAATAAAATACCTTATAACACATCACCAAAAGACTTCATCCTCCCTTGAAATTCGACCTTCTTTACTTCTGATTTCCTATGAAATTCGACTTGTACATAAAATGAATGTATAATGATATGTATTTATACCATTTATGTCACTTTCATTTAACATTCAGGCCGACCTGAGACTTTCTTATTTTGTAATTCTTTTCTTTAATTTCAGGGCCGACCTGTACTTCCTTCTTCAATTCACTTTGTCATCTTCAAAAAATCATTTATCCTCAACCATGAGGATCCACATGACGTGCCACATACCACCAAAAACAACATGATGTATACTATCCACCCATGGGTGTTGTATCTGCATGTGAATTTTCCTTCATGTCCAAATACCTTCATCAATCTTGCAGTCCAATACCAATGACTAGGGTTGACATCAATGACAACAACCAATCTTCCAAAAATCTCCCCCTTTGTCATTGATGGCAACACTCATGCTCCCCCCGTTATCATGATATAAATTTCTCTCCCCCTTTGACATCAATGGAAAAGGGTTGGGTTTCTCCCCTTGAATTTAATGGAAAAAGGTAACTCTCTTCTTTGGGGTTGCTCCCCCTGAACATATAACACTTAATAACACTTCATTTTTATGGTCTCTTTATTCCTTGGATATTTTTCGTGGTTTTAGGATGTATATGTTACTTGGTATTCTTGTTGCAGTTGAAACCAATCTTCCTGAACCTTCCTCTTTGATTTTGCATCTTTGTGAGTCAAACGTGAGAGTATATCCTTGATCACACATTTTACTAACAATGAGAAGATTATGCTTCAAGTCTTCAACCAATAGGACATTATTTTCTTTTAAATTTTTTCTTCCAAGCTCTACTACACCTTCTCCAAGTATTTTGGTAGATGAGTCATCTCCAAATGCAACATTTCCACCCTTTCTCTTCAAGCTGATGAATTTGTCTTTATCCCCGGTCATGTGTGAATAACTTCCACTGTCTATGTACC
>JASDQU010241315.1:17991-28370 GCA_032191745.1 Picea mariana
CACCACTTGGTGAAGGGGCCAACTATGATGACGGGAAACATGGGAGCGGGGTGTGCCCTCATCTTTTGAGAGAAGATATGACATGGGTGACATTGCTTGACCGATTCAACACAATATTTGATTAATGTCGGCCAAAAGTAACCAGCTCATAGAATATTTTGGGTTGTTTCCAACCCAGACAGATGACCACCACATGCTCCAATGTGGAAATCATTAAGCATGATTTCTTCTTCTTCATGAGTGAGACATCGATGAAGGATACAATCTACACCTTGATGATATAGAGTGTCCTCGAGTATGAGATAGTTCTTGGCCTGATGGCATATATGGTGACGCTCATCACAAGAAGCAAAGGTGGGTCACTTCAAATTCTAGAGATAGACTAGTATATATCTGCACCAGGGGTCCGAAGACGCGATCAAAAACATGTCTCCTTTGATAGGTGACTCCTCGGGTATAACATCACCTTATTCGACCGAAAGTTTCGAGATGAGTTCTTTGAAGACCAACGACTTTTTGGATTTCTCCGAAACAAAATCCAAGATGAGTTCCTAGAGGATAACTATCCATATACTGATATTTTCGCCGATTACATGTCATGTCAACACGTATTGAAATGGATTCACAACGACAATGACAATGGTCTTATGAAGCAAGATGTAATGACAGTACCGTTGGACAACATGAACTGCTGCCAACACAAGTTTTTCAATGTGAGAATAATTGAATTCTTGTCCAACCAGGCCTTGGCTCAGGTAACAAATCACATATTCTGAGAGAAAATCATCCTCCTGAACCAAGACCATACTGATGGTTGACTCCACAACGACCAAGTACAATAAGAAATATTTATTATAATTGGGTGGCCAAAGCATAGGGGCAGACGTGAGGGCACATTTCAACACTTCGGAAGAGTGTTGAGCGGCTTCATCCCAATGAAAATGAACGTCCTTCTTTAGTAAATGCATGAAACCCTTTGTGATCTTGACATAGTTTGCGATGAAATGTCATAAAAAGTTTCCTTTTCCCTGTAAACTCTGAAGCTAAGGGATTGTGTATGGGAGAGGCAATTGAACTATCGCCTCAACCTTTAGAGGATCGACCATGATCCCTACCATTGAAACTATAAAACCTAGCTGACGACCCAATGTTACCCAAAAAAATCATTTGTTTGGATTCAAGCAAATCTGGTAGTAGCGACATCGCTCAAAGATAAGTCAGAGGTGTGCGGGATGATCAACGCTCTTACGATATTGTGATGCTAAATCATCAAGAGTAGCCTCAACTATGTGTTTGAGATCATGGAAATCAAAAGACATGTCTCGCTGAAAAGTAGCTCCAACATTTTTCAGACCAAAAGGCATCTTCTGATAAGCGAATGTACCCCATGGACAAATGAAATCGGTTTTGTGTTGGTATTTAGGTTTGATTTGTATCTGATTGTATCCCAAAAAACCATCCATGAAAGAAAACACCTCACAACCTGCGCATTCATCAACTATCTGGTCAATAAATGGCATGGGGAAATTATCCTTTGGAAAGGCCTTGTTCAAATCACGGAAGTCCATACATACGTGAATCGTACCCTATTTTTTGTTGACTGGCACAGGATTTGAAACCCATTGAGTCAATTGGACGGGGTAGATGAAACCAACTTTAAGTAGTTTCTCCACTTCAGCCTTAATAGCTGCTTCTTTCTTAGGATTAATCGGATAAAGCTTCTACCAGACTGACTTAGTGTCAGAATATGTAGTAATTTTGTATTCAATGATTCTTGGATCTATGCCTAGAATTTCCTTGTAAGACCAGGAAAACGCGTCGCAAAATTATTTAAATAAATCTGTGTAGATTCAAATCTCCTTGGGGGAGAAGTCCGCTCCAATGAAGACATTCTCCATGACGCCAAGGGTTTTGGAGACATCGATAGGTATCGTTTTAGTGATGGTTCCATATTTCCTTCAGTGTAAACAATGTGCATAGCCAAAGGATTGATAGGACAAGCCCTATCTCCAATCATAGTCAGAGTGAATTCACATGCTTCAATTCTTCTTAAATCTGGGAGGAAATAAGATCTGTGATGGAGATCATCCCAGGGTCTGTCTGGACTAGTCATTGCCTCAATAATCACCTTGTCTGAGGGAAAGACTAAGTCTAAAGAATCAGTATTGGCGAGGGAAATTTGAGCCCAAATAGGCTCGAGAACCGGATCTAACTCCTGTGCGGGAGTCAGATAGGGGTCGACGGAAGCTTGTTGGACTATAGAGTACACAAATTATGCCATAGACAAAGGCATGGCCATGCCATGGTGCCCTGTCACTTCCATATTGGCTGATGGGGAAGGAAGAGTCCACATATCATTAAATTAAGTCATGTGAAACAATGATATTTGAAAGATTTCAGCCTAGGTTGGTCGGGGACAGTCGATATGTATTTGACATTGTCGGTCGGAAAAGGGTAATTGAAAGTACCCATCAAAGGTGGACACAAACCAACCCCTACATTGACGATGTCAGGCTAAGTGTTATCAATCATCAGGATTGTGGATACCCCCAATGAAGGGTCGGGATGGGAGAAGGATAACTAATCAATGGACATGATCCGACCCTCATGTGGAAACAACAAGATCCAGAAAATTGTCACAATCATTGTTTGCATAACATAGGTCCAACTCCTTCCTAACAAGAGATTGTAGTTGAGAGACGCATCGACCAATTCATCCTCGACGTACATGGTCTTCCCCATAACTACACGAGGAAAGAGGGGATGATTCCATGTGGTCGAAATGAATGACCGTCGAAAGAGGTAAGAAGAGTAGGTGATAGAGACAAAATGGGTTGGCCAATTTCCTTCAAACATGACAAAGACATCACGCATGTCAAGGTGTCCTCATCAACCACTGTGCGAAAAATGTTTCGAGTAAAATTTTTCATGGTGTAAGCCACTACTATCTAAAATGCCACGTGGTAAGGGAGTTGAGATTTTGATTTGGTCGTATCAAGCATGATCATTCTCAGATTACAAGTCTCAACAGATCCTAAGGCAGCTAACAGAGCCTTTCTCTGGGAATGGTAGCTCTGGAGGACTTCCAAAAAATACATTACACAAGGGGTTTGAGACAAATCCTCCACCATAGAGTA
Organism: Picea mariana; assembly: GCA_032191745.1. NCBI lineage: Eukaryota > Viridiplantae > Streptophyta > Pinopsida > Pinales > Pinaceae > Picea > Picea mariana. The sequence continues at coordinate 21,129 of JASDQU010241315.1, forward strand.
GTTTTTGGCGGCCCTTGCATTTTGATTGTGAGAAGGTTTCTTGAACTCACCTTTTGGGATGCATGTCATTATTTCTCCCAACATATTCTCAATCTAGATAGGAATAAGTGGGTTTTCGGCTTCTTTACCCTTCTTAGAGGTGTTTGGCATTCCGTTTTTACGTGTCCTAGTTTCTATATCAACACTACCTTTCATCATGTACACATTCGTGAATGAACGATTACTCGAAGATGGAGGGGGTCCTTGATTGCCCCCTTCTTCACTCAAAGAGGCTTGAGTTAAATTTTTCCCATGTGGAAATGGGTTCGTTAACACGACAGGCTACTGTTGTGCCAATAAATTCTAGGCCTCTGCAAGCCAATGGCACTGGTGAGTCAGATGGTATTTCATGCAAAGATTACACAGATACTTCGACTTCTTATTTTTTGTGTTGCCCCCACCAACATTATTGGTAGGTTTATTATCCCCCTTATCCTTATTTCGCTGTCTCTTCTTTCCATTAGGCTACTAGGTGGCCTTCAGGTTTGTTGATTGCACACTGTGTACATCCAACGTTTGAGTAGGGGGAGTGACCAAACTAGTGGTCTGGCTAGCCTCTGTTTGTTGTATTAACAATTGCTGCAATTGATTCGATAGTTGATCAACGGGCTTCGTTTTCGCTGAATCAACAATACCATCGGCATGTGGTCCATATCTATGTCTGGTCTTGTCAAGTATCAACCGTGGTGCATCTGGAAAAACTTCGTAAAGTAAACCAGACTGAGATTAAATCAACTCTAGCTATTAAGTTCTTATTATCGCTTCTTCTTATGAAAAGACACTCGATGTTGCGACATCTTTAGGTAATTGTGGTACCAAAGACTTAAGGAACCACTCAAGTAGGAATGTTGGTGGGACTGGTACTTTTATCAAACTCTTTTGACGTCTCCATTCTTGGATGTGATCTGAGATATGGCCTTCCTTTGTCTTCTCAAAGTTGGCCAGCAAGTCGGTGTCAGCATTGTATCTCATAGGTAATTGAAAATGGTTTAAGAAAACCATCACAAATTCTCCAAAGGTAGAGTATCTTGAGCGGTCGAGCTTGATGTACCATTTCACAGGACTCCTGATGAGAGTGCATTGAAACAAATGCAAACGAATGGAGTCATTTCTCAAAGAGTTGGAGGAGTACCATAAATGGAAGGTAGTCACATGACTGCCTAGATCTTCATTAGGCTTAGCTTCGAACTTTGGAATGTCTGAAGGAAACTTGGTTGGCATGGGAGGCCAACATGAATCATGACAGATGGGGTCATTTAATAACCTTGTCAATTCCAACAAGTGCAAATTTTCCAGAAACGGTAATTTGGGTTGTTGATTATAACCAGGGAAAAAGGAGCCTTGAGTTTGGTTGGCACTAGGTTGCCAGGAAAAGTTAGGTTGTTGGCTAGGGTTCTGGTAATAACCATGGTCATGACCAGTGTACGGATTATGTTCTTGTTGTAATGTCATTGACTAACTCCCGTAATAGGATGTAGAAGTTAGGCTTGCATTGCATTCCAAGGATTTTGGGAAGCATTGCCCCCTATCGATCCGATGGGCATAGATCATGAGCCTTGCCTGGGGTTCCATTGGCTATGGAAGGGGTTTCCCCCAGTCGACATCCTTGATGAGGGAATTGATCCCTGCCATGGATTCCAAAGTCCTTGTGAGGAAGGAATTCCTGAGTTTCCCCCTTGTGCAGGAATAGTACCCTACATAGGATTTTGTTGTCCATAAACGTGGTTTCCCCCGACCGAGATGAAAATTGACAAGAATGTGTTTTTACCAAACGTGTCAAACAAAGAGAATAGTGTTGAACCTACTAGAATGCTATAAGAAGGAAGTCCTTGACTACCTGCTCGAAACGAACTATAGTTTACGTTCGGCCCGACGAAGTGCTGGTGAGTACCTCTAAGCGAAGGGGACGAAGGAGGTATATGACCCCCTCCATAAGGGAAAGCATTATAGGGAGTTGAAGTGATACCCATGTATCCTTGCAGAGGAGCGTTCGAGCTCCCTACCCCTAGACCTAAAGTTTGTAGAGTGGAGTAGGAAAGAACGGAGTTCGTATCGAAGCCAGGAATCCCATATGAGAACGAAGGGCCTGTCGCACTCTGGGTGAAAGGAGCAATCAGACCATTGCCCGAGATAGAGGTGGTTGAGACCATAATGGTCTGAACCGATGACGGTAATTGGTTAGGAGGTAGAAAACCCCCTATAGCGACAGTCGTAGAGGGAATATGAGGATTTCCTAAAGAAGTAGCAGCATTTGTCTCCATAGTTGCTTGTGACACTACCTAATGCTCATAAGGTTTAACCTGTACAATGATGGGCACCGATAGATCAGTGATCAAAGGGTTATAAGGCCCAAGAGCTTCCACTCCAAGGTCGAAAATGGTTGGTTTCTCCGAAATCAAATTTTCTCCTCTCGGAGATGGGCGTGCTCAGTTTCCCTTGGCTCAATCACCTCAAAAGACCCTTGCTAGTCTATTATTCGCCTTAGCGGTGGTGGGGGTGGCTCTAGATTAACCAGCGGCAGGCCAAGAAGCCTTCTTGACCGGTAGAGATCCTGATCCTCCATGGTGTGAGAAGATCAATGACACACTAGGGATTTCTATTAATGTTAAATACCAACACACATTAGAAAAAGATCCTATAAGAAAAGACAAGCAGATCACTATCTAGTTGGAAGAATAGTTATGCCAACCAACACTAGAGCAATTTACCGGTGCAAGTGAAACTCGAATACAGAAGCACCCTCTAGGTATACTCTACAAAGAATGGCTCAATTTATGCCCTAGGTACCGCGGTATACCCCTTCAGTCACCTTTGTAAGTCACTAAGATAAAGGAAACTAGGTTGTCATCACGTGAACAATCACTAGGTGGGTATAATCGACAGTCGGGTGGACCACAATGAGCAGGGTATCAAGCCCAAAACCTATCAAGGGTATCGAAAGCAAGTGTTGCAGAAGACGACTGAGGACCTCGAACATATTCAAGACCCACAAAGCTCCGTGGCAGATGCGATCAATGAAATCCCAAGATAATCCCTCTATATGCGTTCCCCACTATGCTTGGTCCGGCTTTGGAGGGGTTATCTTCGCTACCTTTCCACACACGACCTTGTGTTTAGCCCCTGTGTTAGAAGGGGGTCCCGGATAACTTTCATGGTTACTAGAATTTCAAGCACTCCCTAGCACAGACTCTTATGTTTGTTTTTGTAGCTTTGAAGACTTTCCTCTCCAATCCTAAATCAAGGCTCTAGCCTATATTAAATTGATGGACCCTACAAACAAAAATTCTAATAACTTCAGTTAAGTGTTAATTTTAGTGGGTGTCTTAAGTCAAAGGGAATGGAAGTGAAACCAGTGATGTTCTTTAAGAGACGAAAGAGAAGAGCATAAGATGAAACTAAAAACAAACTACTTCTTCTTCACAAATAAAGATTTGCCAATTTAAACTCTTTAACCACACTTTTTCGTAACTACTTTTCTCAGATCTTTGAAAAGAAAAAATAAAAAAATATTTTCACTCAACTACGAGCTACTTAAAGTCCTAAGCATTCAAATAAATAACTTAAGAAAAACTTCCTTTTTCCTTGATAAATAAAACAACTAATCTAAACTACTTTTACCAAACAATGAAATGATTTTTTTTTACACTGTTTTATGCTTCAAAACAATAAATTTTGAAAATGAATTCTTTTCTTTTCTTCTAAAGCAAAAAAGGGAAAAATGATGACAAGACAAGACCAAGAAGTGACTTCTGGACCATCGCAGATCACAGGGAGTCACTGACAATACCAAACAGGAAGATCAGAATAGAATCACAAACTTGTCTAAAAACCCTAATAAAGAAAACACAAGAAATATTTGATAATCAAGAGCTATACTGAGGTCAAACCTAGGCTACAGACTCCTATAACATAGACCAGGACTAGATGAAGAAAACCCTTGAGAAGTGTGACTTCTGACAGGGAAGAGGATGACTACCTCTTCTTTAAAAAATGTTTTCTCAACACAGGCATGCTACTGACACTTTAGCAGCCTGTGTATGTACCTGGGCTGTCCAAAGGCAGGGTACGTATGTACATGTACAGGCCCACTACAGGCCATGTACACCTATTTAACTTCTCAAAAAAATGAAAACCAACAATCAAGCAAACCAGGCAAGGAGTATTGGTATTGAAGACCAAAATCCCTTGAAGACACAGAAACTTACAGAAACTCAAAAAGGCAATTAAACCAATTAAAGAACCCAAAAATAATATCCCCAAAAAACCCTAGAGGCATCCCCAGTATGGTCACCAATTCTTCTATAGTGAGAAAACCTCCCTATGAACTACACCAGGGTTCTAAAGTGTAGGCAGAGCTAACCGTCTAAAGTCTCCTACTTTTAACAACTATCCCAACATTACCCCACAATCATACATAAAAAACATAGTATAGGGATCCGGTAAGCCTACATTAAACTCCGCGTCTGGTGTTGATCCCTTTGCATTCAATTGTTTCTCGACTTTAGATCTCCTCCCGAGGCCAACCTGCATTCACCGAAAGACAAGCAAGAAACTACAAGCATGCATTCTATATATGGATTAGTGGGTTAGATATCATAACAAAACAACGCAAATAAATCATGAAGATTGAAGACATCATTTGGAGGGACGGAAAAAGTGTTTCTTTATATTAATCTCATAAAGTCACTTACAGCATGAGATCGATGACTGCTCCTCAAAATCGGTCTTTGGATCCTCTTCACTATGCACCAACTACTTCCACGTATCCTTCTCCTCTTTAGTTCTCTCTAAGGAAATGGCAAGGGTTTTCAATGGAGTAAAAAGGGGATGAAAAAGGAATTATGTCTCAAACTCACAATGTGGTTGCAAAATATTGGGGCAAAGGGGGAATATTGAAATGGTAATAGTTTCTCTACTCACTACTACATATTGAAAATTTTGTGAAGACCACTTGTGATGAAAGTACTCTTTCGTCACAACATGCAAGAGAGAAAGTTCATTTTTTTAAATCCAACCCATATTCATCACAATCTCGATGCAGGTAGTTTGACCAAATTATTATGGTCAATGTTTGTTGCCAAAGAGACAACTATACTTTGTCCATTGCAAGAGCGATGTATGACTTAACCTTAAAATTGACTATTAAAAATGACCTAAAATAAATAGGTAAAAAAAAAATATTTTTAGGTCAATGTCATCGCAATAGCAACGACAGTGACCTAAAATTGCACTATAAATATTTGATGATCCAAAGATGTTGCAACAATCTTTCTATAACAACAATGGTTCCGAAAGGGTATTTTTATGCAGAAGAATGTCGCAAAATGTTATTAGAGGTGGGGAAAAAAGTAAAGCAGGTGAAAAGGGTGATGGTAGATGTTATTGGCCTTGTAAAAAATGTTGCCTCATACATCCCGTAAGAATTTTAATAGCAACAACTACAAACCATTGTAGGAAATATGGTCACATTGATGGTGAATTGAATGAATATCGTCCTGTGGTAATTAGCTATATATTCATTATCTTTTTTTATTTCGTAAATTTTATATAAAATTATATATATGTATATATATTGTTTGAATTTTTTTTATAGTATACACTAATTTTGCATGATTGTTTGTAATTAGAAAGTTAGAGTTGTCCTCTAACTTTCTGCAGAATATTTCACCAAGTATTAGTAGAACTGATGTTGTACAAGCTGAGGAACATCATCATGACCAAGAAAATGAGGATCTCATGGAAGAAGATGATGGGATAAATCAAGTTAATGATCCCATGGAAGAAGATGATGGCACAAATCAAGTTAATGATCCCATGGAAGAAGATGATGGGACAAATCAAATGATCCAAGATTTTTTTTTGCAGCTGGATGAGGATGGGGAAAATGATGGTATTTATGATGAACCTCTATTAGAAAAGACAAATAAAGGACTTTATGAAGGATCAAGAGCAAATCTTCTCTCCACTACATTGTTGCTAGTGAACTTAAAGGTTATGAATAATTTGTCGAACACTTGTATGACACAGATACTAAGGTATGTAATATGTTTCATTTCATACTATATATAAATGTTGATTTTTTTATTTGTTTTTAGTGTTAATTAATGTGTAAAATAAGAATGCAATTTTTATGATTAATATTCTTACATTAACTAGTTGTTTGTTATGTTGTATATTGTTAGGTGAATTTTTGTTACCATCGTCAAATATTTTACCTGGCACATATCAAGGTTTGCATGCCATTATAAAAGACATTGGAATGGATTATCAAACTATAGATGCATGTCCTAATGAACATATTATATATTATGGACAACATGCTTCGAAAACTGAATGTCCGCAATGTCTTATCAGTAGATATCGAATTGATCAAGTAACAAAAAGGGTGCCTCAAAAGGTTCTTCGTCATATTCCCATAATTCCACGTTTGCAGTGATTGTTCAGGTGTGAAAGCATAGCACAATTTATGGATTACCATGCACGTAACAAAAGTGGATATGGTATTCTTCGAATGCCTACCGATGGTTCTGCATTTAGGGAAATTTAGGAAAAATGGGCATATTTCAAAGATGAACCTCGTAATGTTAGGCTTTCATTGGCAGCTGATGGTGTTAATCCATTCAGAGAGCTTAGGTCTATTTACTCAGTGTGGCCTATTTTTGTTATCAACAATAACATTCATCCTTGGATGTCAATAAAGAGGGAGCACATAATGTTGACAATGATTGTTCTAGGTATTTGTTTACATTAATTTTTTGAATTTAACATTTTCATTTGTTTCAATTTGTTCATAATATCTTTTGTTTATTTATTTAATTATACATATTACATGATATCATTCCTTTAGTAATTATGTGTAATTTCAAACAAATATTAGGTAAGTACCAGGTTAAAGATATGAATGTATATATCAAGCCTCTTATCGATGAGCTACTAAAGTTATGGGCTATCATCACAATGTATGACATATGTAAACCAATCAGGGAGAAGAAATTTAAATTCTGTGGAATACTTTTATGGACAATTCATGATGCCCCTGGACTAACACATTTTTTTGGTATGTATAAGCATTATAATATTGCACTTTAATACTATATAATATTTTAATGTTATCATGGTGCATGTTTACTTTTAAATAATCTCATTGTATAATTGACATTAATCCATTTGTTGCAGGTCTTCAAACAAAGGGTAAATTTGCAT
>JASDQU010241315.1:28420-47656 GCA_032191745.1 Picea mariana
TGCAGGTCTTCAAACAAAGGGTAAATTTGCATGTCCAGTTTGTGGCCCTAAGATGAAGTATCGTCATTCAAAAAGTTTAGGAAAGATGGTGTTTGATGAGTATAGGCACCTTCTTCCTAAGAACCATAGGTATTGTACTACTGAAAAACATATTTTCAATGGGAAAGAAGAGACTAGTTTAAAACCACGAAGAATGACACCTCACCTATGGAGGTTGGAATATAACAGAAATCGTCAAGGTACTCAATTTCATAATGTTTTGTAGATCATGTAATGTTTTGAATGTTTATTTTAATCATTGAATTTATTTTACCGTATTTGATAATTAATTTTCTGATTTCTTTTATGCTTCATCAAGGTCTCAATCATCATGAAGGTATTAATAATGGGATTTGTTAGGTGTTTTATATGTACTAAAAAAGATACTAAACTACCCTCAATTAAATTGTCAACCCAGGGTAAGTAAACTTAGAGTTGTAGCAAAATATATGCCAAAGGTAGAAGGTTGGTAGGAGTGTAGACTAACTAAGGAAAGCAGCTATCTAGGGCTAATCTACTCAAGCAAACCTATCTAATGAACAAACCCTACTAAGAAAATTGAAACTAGGTAACCTAAGTACTTTTAGGCCAAGGACTGATGGATAGTTCCTAAGAAAGTGAATGAAAACTCTATGTAAAGAAAACTAGTTCAAGACAGTAAGCAAAGGTAAACTACTAAGCATACTAAGCAAATGACAAAAGCAAACTTCTTTAACTTGCCAACCTATATCCAATGAGAAACTACCCTATGAAAGAAAATACATAAGCAAGTAAGCAAAAGCACCTATCTAACCTATTAAAGAAAATAGACAAGCAAGCAAAAACTCCTAACTACCCTACTAAAGCAAATAGACAAGCAAGCAAAAACATCTAACTAACCTATTAAAGCAAATAGACAAGCAAACAAAAGCATAAAGTAAAAGACAAGTAAGCAAAGACTTCTCATTGAACAACTACCTAGCCTAAGAGGCAAGTGAACTAAATGCTTAATGCAAAACTATTTCTCTTGTGTGAAAGGAAATTTAAATGCTCGATGCAATGCATGAAAGGAAATCTATTCTATTGAAAGTAAGAAAGACTATCAACTAAACTTATGAAAACAAGAAACTATCTTTTCTAACTTATGAAGAAAGAAACTAACTTTAACCTATGAAACACTCAAATGTAATTTTGGTGGTTGTGTGAATGCCTTTGGTGGTGATAGATGATATCTTGATGACACTTGACCACAAAGGACAGTTCTAATGGTATAATCTCAATACTAATTTCAATGGTGAAATGAAAGGTGTGAAGTAAACAGTCCAATGAAAACTTAGCCATGATAAAAGTAATGTTAAATACCCTACATATTCATGTATAAACTATCAACATCGTAATGAGATCATCATAATATAACTAAGAAATTCAATTGCATCTTAATCTATGAAAGGAAATTACGTGAAAGGAAACTATATTATGTCTATTTTAATCATTCAAGCTATGATAAAGAAAATGACTGAAAACAAAAATTAAAAACATGATATTAAAAAGTGAATTGACAATTACATTTAACCAATAACTAAGCAAGTGAAATCTATCTAAATCTGAAGTAAGCAAGCTATGATTCAAAAACTGGAAGAAAATCTATCCATCCATCAATCTTTGTCAGAAGAAACTCATATTAAAACTATGCTCTGTTCTAATTAAAAATCTGTTCTAAACTTGACTGTAAAAATATAAAAGAAAGCACAATTTAACATTGACGTTGCACACAGGGTTAGTATAGTGAGAGAGAGACTTGCAAGCCTTTTATAATCTATGAAATCAACACATACTAACACATATCATCATCTAACCTACAAAAAGAAGTAAAACAATAAGCTACAACAAACTAATTAGCACAATAAAAATATACATGTACAGAAAATGAAAAGAGAGAAATTTAAATTAGGAAATGAAAAATAAACATGAAGACAGTTACCAGACTGCTCGTGGTTCCCCCAACAAGTCATGGTCACTCTCTAAAATCACACCACGACCTCAATAGTCCAAATTCACCATAAAAATCCAAAAACACAATTTTGGCAATATTCTGGCAATGTAAAACTAGAAACAGAGCAAAATCATTTTTTTGGCAATTCTGATGCTTATGCTACTTGGTTAACAATCTAATGAACATCCTATTGGTATTTATAAGCTTACAACCCAGGTGGTTGACCAAAGGAGGGTCGAACCACCTCTAAATTCGGCAAAATTACATTAAATGCATCAATAACTAACAAAATGGAGGAACCCAATGAGCACCCTCTTTGGACAACTGAAATCGAGTTGTATTGAGCTTAGTCACTGGAGGGGGCGATGAAAAACAAAAACCATTTGCTCGATTTGTCCACCACTGGCCACCAATACCATAACCTCTAACTTGCCTTGCGTTTTTGTGTAATACTGGGTGCCGGAACGAGAGTTGGATCAAGTGCCGGATCAAGTGCCAGACCAAGAAACATGGTGCATTTTTCCTTGTAACAGCAAAAAAACATGAATTAACTCCTGTAAACCATAAAATATGATAAATAAACTTGATTGAATCAAAAAACACGAATTATACGTACTTCATGCCGATTGTATCATTTTACCATAAAATTCTTCAAAAAGCTCCTTTAAAAGATAAAAACGCATATATACATATGGCAAAAAGTGTATAATAACATCATGAAGATGATCATATCTTGGGCCCAACAGGCTTCCAAGAGGAATGAAATCTTATCCCGCTCAATTCATGAGGTTGCCCTACTATGAGGAGCTAAAAATAACTCATTTGTTTGATGCAATGCATATCGGGAAGAATGTCACTGAAACATTATGATGAATCATAGATGGTAGGAGGGACAAAGAAAAAATTGTCAAAAATTGTACTAACATTCAGGAAGCCAATCATGCAATGCAAAGTGTGATCCGATATTCAAATAGATCAGATGGAGTACTAGACCGGAATAACCTTCCATGGTTATTAATAGAGCAACAAAACAATGATGTAAAAGAGGTCATTCAAAGAATTAAATTTCCCATGGGTTTTGCTTCAAACATAAAAAATATCTTAATGAAGAAAGGTGAATTTGGTGGGGTAAAAACACATGATTGGCATACCTTCATTAAGGTAACAATTTTGGTATACATATTTATATATATTGGCCTTATAGATCTTTTTTTTTTGTTTGTCTACTTTGGTTGAAACAAATAACGATTCATTTTGTTGTTACAATATGTTCTATTGTTATCTCTCCCAAACGACTTTGACAACAATGTCAAACAAGTTATATATGATCTTGGAAAATACATGAGGTAAGACGTAGTTGTGATTTATATGCGAAATGTTCTTTCAATTTATTGTTGTACTTAATTACACGTTCTTTACTTGTAATGTAATGTAATATATTATATTATGTACTTATGTTGAAACATGTTGTTTTCTCGTGTCATGATCTCATGTAGATGTTGTCATTGAAAGAAATCCATGAAGATGATATAAAGTATTAGAAGAGAGAAATTCCTTGTCTAATGTGTGAAATGCAAAAGTGTATACCTCCTACATTTTTCAATGCACAAGAACACTACCTCATACACCAAGTTGAGGAGATTGAAATTTGGACCTGTTCACACAAGGTCAATGTGGATGGTGGAGAGGCACTTGAAATCATTGAAGGCATTGGTTAGAAAAAGAGCATGTCCTGAGGGTTCTATGGTGGAGNNNNCATGGTGAATATTAGTAAGTATCTTCCTAAATTAGCAGCGCCAACAATGCATGTAGTGGATTGCATTTGGGATGTGAACTCCATAAAAAAATTTGAAGATCGGGAGCATCTGTTGGGGAAAGGTAGAATGAAAAAAATGAGAGGTAATATATTAATAATTGTGAAAATTTATATTATTAATACATATAAAGTTTCATTTTTGTGTATATATTATCATACTCATTAATATAATTTATTTCATAAATTATAAATATTTATAATTACCTGCATATTACGTTATAACTAATATTTAATATTGGTGAATTATGTTTTTTTGATTCAGTTGCTCTAGAGTGGGATGCACTACATTTATACATTGCAAACAATCTTGACTGGATGAATGTATGGATTGAAAGATGTAAACAACATAATGGAGGTAGGTTATCATGGAAATGATTGTCTGAATTGGTTAGAGAAGCTCGTCGTAACGAAGATGCCAATGTTACATGGAGGGAAATTGATCTAGCCTATGATTTGAAAGATGGACAGGTAAGCAATTTCACCCATTTTATTCAATTATTTTATATTATACTAATGTGACTACATGTGTACTGTATTTTTCAGATACTTTCCAAGTTATATAAATATATGTTAACTTATTAATTTTTACAATGCATCTTTTACATATCTGACATATTGCAGTTGAAACACCACAAGGCTATGTGGTGCAATGGTCGTAAATTTCGCATCAAACAATTGGATGAAACAAGGAAAACTTATGATAGTGGGATAACTGCAGTATTCCAAGTTACTAAGGTTTCCTATAGGAGTGACAGACATCCCCGAGAATCTGAAAATATACACTATGGGTATTTAAACAATATACTTGAGTGTGACTTTAATTCCTTCAAATTAGTATTGTTCGATGTCAAATGGTATAGGTTATGAATGCATGAATGTGATGATGAAAGAACTATTATTCAACATGCCAATGGATTTCCAATGATTAAAACAATGATGTTTGAAAGAGGACATGATCGCTATGTTTTTCCAAGCCAATGTGAACAGGTATTTTACTCAAATGTTCCAAGTGAAAGGGATTGGCCATTTGTTGTTAGATATGATCCAAGAGGAAGGCCAATTAAGTATACTCATTTACAGGAACAAGATGATATTGAATATGAAGAAGATGATTCGACAGAATATCAGACAGAGCGGGAAGAACATGGAGGGTTGACTGATGAAGAAGACGAAGAAGATGATGATCTAGGTGTAGGAGACAATATTGCAATTCCTGATGATGATGTCGATGAAAATATGCTTAAAAATGAAATTGATGACGATGATGATATCATAAATCTTTTCAACATCGTTTCAGAACCAGTTGATGATACAGATGTCGAGTTCGATGAAGAAGATCAAGATAGAGAATAAGGATGATTGCATAAATATTTAGGTTGGATTAGGTACATGACTATATAATATTTTAATTTGTATGAATTATTCTCTTAAAATAATTTACTTTTAATGTCATGGGTTAATTACATGTTTTTAAGTTTTATGCGACATTTTTATATCCTAGGTTACATGTTGTTTAATTATTATTTGAAACCTGAAAATAGTTGTCAATATAGTAAAGTACATGGTAGACTAAAAATATCATTTAGAAACACATAATTTCATGTACCTTCATTAATTTTTGTTTTTGTAGTTTCTATGCATGAATCTTAATAGGACGTTGCTTTTGATTATTTTATATTTTATAGATTGGGTTTTCGGGATCAATTGAGAGTGATGTGAGGGGGAGGAGAGGGGCCATGTGAACTTCCACCTTCACGTGGCTGGCCTTGTTAAGTAGAGGATAAATTATTCTTGAAACCAAGAGAAGCTCTTTCATTTTTATACCATCATGATCGTATAATATTTTATCAATATTGTTACCTATTTGAATCTTCTTAGAATTACCATAAACCCTATTTTTCATATGTTCTAGTAGATATGTTAATGAGTCCAAGTTTCATATTTGTATTTGACTGAAGGTCCAGCTATCATGCAAAGTATCAAATTTAGATTTCAAGTTGATAAACCAAATATGAAATGAATCCAAGCATCATTTTATATTGTCGCAAGAGAGACTAATGTAAATAATCTTGCGACGAATTTGCTATACTATCGTCGAAAAAAGTTCGTCGATAATTTAATGCCATTAATATGTAATTTTTTACAAAAATAATGGATCTTGGGTACTACACCATGGTCAAGGACTATTAACATGCCTTAACGATATGGGAGGGTTTTTGGACTCAAATTTGACTGACACACCCACTTTCTTCCATCATCAATTCATCATGGAAATTACCATAAACCCAACTATTTTTCATATGTTATAGTAGATATGTTAATGATTACAAGTTTTATATCTGTATTTGACTGAAGGTCCAACTATCTTGCAAAGTATCAAATTGATATTTCAAGTTGATAAACCAAATATGAAATGAATCCAAGCTGCATCATTTGATATCGTTGCAAGAGAGACAAATGTAAATAATCTTGGGACGAATTTGCTATACTATCGACGAAAAAAGTTCGTCGATAATTTTGTGCCTTTAGTATGTAATTTTGTACAAAAATAATGGATCTTGGGGACTACACCATGGTCAAGGAATGAGGAACAAGGAACGAAAATTGCATGAGGACTAGACATGTCCGACAGCAGGGACCTACGAATGGGGCCAACGTTGAAATTTTTTCAAACGGTTTCTGTATGCACTGAAAATTTTCATGGATAGACTATTGGCATGCCTTAATGATATGGGAGGGTTTATGGACTCAAATTTGAGTGACACACCCACTTTATTCCATCATCACTTCATCATGTAAATCATAAACCCTAATTTTCTTTCAGAGTACCCAATTTGGTTGACGCAAGTTTTAGGCTTTCGTCAGTATTTATTCTTTTTTCTTTCAGGTTCTACATTAATTATATAAAATGTATCTACATCATAGCTGTGATGAAAAATACCTCTATTTCATTGATTTCTTAATCAACACCATCAAGATACTAGAGGCGAGCAACAGTGACATGTGAATGGGGCCAACGTCGAAATGTTTTCAAACTGTATCTGTATGCATTGAAATTTGACCTGGATAGACTATTCGCATGCCTTATCGATATGGGAGGGTTTCTGGACTCAAATTTGACTAACACACCCACTTTCTTCCATCATCAATGCATCATGTAAACCATAAACCCAACTATTTTTCATATTTTCTAGTAGATATATGTTAATGATTCCAAGTTTCATATTTTTATTTTAATTGAAGGTCCATCTAGCTTGAAAAGTATAAAATTGAGATTTCAAGTTGATAAACCAAATATGAAATGAATCCAACCTGCATCATTTGATATCATCACAAGAGAGATGAATGTAAATAATCTTGTGACGAATTTGCTATACTATTGACGTCAAAATTTCGTTGATAATTTTATGTTATTAGTATGTAATTTTATACAAAAATAATGGATCTTGGGGACTACACCATGGTCAAGTAACGAGGAATGAGGAACTAAAATTGCATGAGGACTAAATACGTTCGATGGCAGGGACCTGCGAATGGGGCCAATGTTGAAAGTTTTTCAAATAGTTTCTGTATGCATTGGAAATTTTCATGGATAGACTATTGGCATGATTTAATGATATGGGAGGGTTTTTGGAATCAAATTTGAGTGACACACCCACTTTCTTCCATCATCACTTCATCATGTAAACCATAAACCCTAATTTTCTTTCAGAGTACCCAATTTGGTTGATGCAAGTTTTAGGCTTTCGTCGGTCTCTATTAATTTTTCTTTCAGGTTCTACATTAATGTATATACAATGTATATGAATCATACCTATGATGAAAAATCCATCTATTTCATTGATTTCTTAATCAACACCATCAAGATACTAGAGGCAAGCAACAATGACATGTGAATGGGGCCAACGTCGAAATGTTCTCAAACTGTATCTATATGCATTGAAATTTGACCTAGATAGACGATTTGCATGCCTTACTGATATTGGAGGGTTTCTGGACTCAAATTCGACTGACATGCCCACTTTCTTCCATCATCAATGCATCATGTAAACCATAAACCTAACTATTTTTCATATGTTATAGTATATATATGTTAATGATTCCAAGTTTCATATTTGTATTTGACTTAAGGTCCAGCTAGCTTGCAAAGTATCAAATTGAGATTTCAAGTTGATAAACCAAATATGAAATGAATCCAAGCTGCATCATTTGATATCGTCACAAGAGAGACGAATGTAAATAATCTTGTGACGAATTTGCTATACTATCGACGACAAAAGTTTGTTGATAATTTTATGCCATTAGTATGTAATTTTGTACAAAAATAATGGATCTTGGGGACTACACCATGGTCAAGTAACGAGAAACTAGGAACGAAAATTGCACGAGGATTAGACACGTCCAATAGCAAGGACCTACGAATGGGGCCAACATTGAAATTTTTTCAAACAGTTTCTGTATGCACTGAAAATTTTCATGGATAGACTATTGGCATGCCTTAATTATATGGGAGGGTTTTTGGACTCAAATTTGAGTGACATACCCACTTTCTTCCATCATCACTTCATCATGTAAGCCCTAAACCCTAATTTTCTTTCAGAGTACTCAATTTGAATGACACAAGTTTTAGGATTTCGTCGGTCTCTATTCATTTTGATTTCAAGTTCTACATTAATGTATATATAATGTATTTGCATCATAGTTGTGATGAAAAATACCTCTATTTTGTTCATTGCTTAATCAACACCATCAATATACTAGAGGCGAGCAACAATGACATGTGAATGGGGCCAACGTCAAAATGTTTTCAAACTATATCTGTATGCATTAAAATTTGACCTGGATAGACTATTCACATGCCTTACCAATATGGGAGGGTTTCTGGACTCAAATTTGACTAACACACCCACTTTCTTCCATCATCAATGCATCATGTAAACCATAAACCCAACTATTTTTCATATGTTCTAGTAGATATATGTTAATGATTCCAAGTTTCATATTTGTATTTGACTGAAGGTCCAGCTAGCTTGCAAAGTATCAAATTGAGATTTCAAGTTGATAAACCAAATATGAAATGAATCCAAGTTGCATCATTTCATATCATCACAAGATAGATGAATGTAAATAATCTTGCGACGACTTTTGTACACTATCGACGACAAAAGTTCGTTGATAATTTTATGCCATTAGTATGTAATTTTTTACAAAAATAATGGATCTTGGGGACTACACCATGGTCAAGTAACGAGGAACGAGAAACGAAAATTGCACGAGGACTAGACACGTCCAACAATAGGGACCTGCGAATGGGGCCAACATTGAAATTTTTTCAAACAGTTTATGTATGCACTACAAACAGTTTCTAGACTCAAATTTGACTGACACACCCACTTTCTTCCATCATCAATTCATCATGGAAATTACCAAAAACCCAACTATTTTTCATATATTGTTATAGTAGATATGTTAATGATTCCAAGTTTGATATTTGTATTTGACTAAAGGTCCATATAGCTTGCAAAGTATCAAATTGAGATTTCAAGTTGATAAACCAAATATGAAATGAATCCAAGCTGCATCATTTGATATCGTCGCAAGAGAGACGAATGTAAATAATCTCGTGATGAATTTTCTATACTATCGATGAAAAAAGTTCGTCGATAATTTTATGCCATTAGTATGTAATTTTGTAAGGAGGACCAGTAGTTAGTTTTTTCTTGATACATTGCAGGCATATAAACATTGATAACAATCAAAATCTTGCCTATTGATAGATGGAGAAGTGAAGTTTTGATCCAGTGCATCGTATATTGCCAAGATTGGAGAGAAAAGATGTTGGGGTTCCACAAGGTGCAGATTCCCCCGGAGGCTCCTCTTGCATTGACTGCCACGCCTTTGCATGATCACCATATGAAACTACTATCCTAAAGGATATATGTATGCTTCTTTTTTGTCTTCTGGAGTAGAAGGATTTGATGGTTTTCTACTTTAATTAGATCATGTATTAATGACAGCTTATGTCGGCTCCCTAGTCCTCTACAATTCCAAGAGATTGCTTTTATCATTTAGAAGGTTTGGGGTTTCCCCCTTTATGGGGATTGGATCCACTCTGGTTCCTAGTATACCTTGTTTCTTTTCTAGCATACTGATCCAAAGTTGTTTTCTTGCCTAGTTCGATTTCCTTCTTGGCCAAAGCTTCCCTTTTGTGCATATTTGATTTCCTTCTGACTTTTCTGATGGGGGAAGCGTGGGTATCTGAGTCTGACTCTTCTTTCAATATTTTCTCTGTATTTTATTCTTCAGGCAAAGAATTCAAGTGAGAGGGTGAAGGCAGTGCAAAGGGAAGAATAGGAGACTCGGGGGGAAGCGTTTGAGGGGAGGGAGGTGGGGGGGCGATCTACGGTTTTCATGGGGGCAGTTATTCTCAAGAAGGCTCTTGGGTCGTGATCGAGACGACAAATCCAGGATCTTGAGAGTTGTTAGGCTGGGGAGGCATGGGAATATCTTTGGGGTTCAGGCCGTGCTTCTGCTGCTTCTTTCTTCTGGGTTGTTTCCATTGTTCAAACTCTTCATTTGAACTTTCAAGAGGGGATTTGGGATAGTGCTTCGCAAAATGGCCATACTCATGGCATACTTTTCACTTGAAGTGAATTTGTTCATAATCAACTTGTTGCAGGTAGTTCTAGTTGTCCAATGTGAGATTAATAGCTTCTGGAAGACCTTTTTCGAGATCCACTTCTACACAAATGCACGCACAGGCTTGGAGGCCATCTTTGGGCTCTACTCAATCTATGTAATCTAATAGTTTCATTATTCCAGCAATGCAGAGGAAGGAAGGGGAGGTGAACCCAAACTGGGACTACATTAGGAATATCATTTTCAGGGTTAAAATATGGGGTCCATCTAGTTAGATACATACCTCTAGAGCCCATAAAATATGGTCTTTTTCTGAAGATGAGGTCTCTATCTTCTTTATTTTCAAAGAGGAAAACAAAGAAGCCTCTTCCACATAGAAAATGTGAGAGATTTCCTTTCAGGTGGGGTTTCCAGTTTTTTTTTATCCATATCGCCATAGCCCATGGGGAGGGCCAGATTCCCGTGAATTGTCTGATGAGTGCTTATTCTGCAAATTTGAGAGCAAGGGTTCTAGAGTTTCCTTGGGTCTGAATCGAGGGGATTTGATTCAGATTTTTCAAAAACTTTGGGGGAGTTTGTTTGTTCATCTTGGGAAGGGAGGCGATGAGGGAGGTGAAAGCTGCAACATCCTTGTCAAAGACTGAGGGGGAGGGGGTGGGGGAAGGATGGGAGAAGGGGGGGGGGCGAATCTCACCCTAGGATTGAAATTTGACTAGATTGAAAGGTGTGTGTAATTGAAAATAATAACAACACAAAACTAAAAGGGATCAATACATCGACTGTCAATGAGAGGTGATTTCGCTATGGTCATTCCTAGCCTTGAATTGAAAGTTTCCCCTAGCATCAATTTGCCTCTATAATCAATTTCTCAAAATGCATCCATGTACTTAGGAAATTGGCATACATATCCCATGTAGGAAAATTCATCTTATCTCCCCACTAATATATGAAGGGAGGAATGGAACTATAAAAATTTCCAGTTTGTTGAAAACTCTAAGAATTAACATCATGTAATCTACTCCTAGCCTCGACTGCACCACTTTTTTAGAATACAAATTCTATTTTGGTTATAATAAAAAAAATTATAATTAAGATAAAGGTATTCACAATATATAGTGCATGCAGGTCCATAGGCCCCAGTGTGTGAAACTATGTTTTGAAGAGGAAATTAAGTGGATAATCATAGGTTTATCCCTACAAATGGATTCCATCACCCCTAATAGAAGGTCATTTAGAAGTCCCCTTTTAGCACTTATGGATTACTTGTTCTTTCACAACATGTCTTAGGGGCGTGCCTTTGTTTTTGTTCTTAACTAATTATAATAATGAATAAATTGACAAGAAACCCCCTATGAGATATTCAACTGATTCATGTGAAATTTATAAAACTTACACATACCTACGCAAGGTGTGCTCCATCCTCTAGAAATATTCAACATTATTGATAACGTTCTTTTGTCACTTATTTTGGTCTAACACTTATGGTATTGTGAATAATTTACTTTCTAGCTGAATTCCAAAAGCCACAGATATAACAACAAAGTTTCATTGAACTAAAGGAAATGAAGTAAATTATGGGAGAACCTATTGAAGAGTACGACAAGGGATTCCAATATCGATTTCACATATCAAGGTACAAAATATATGATACCTAGATGCATAATGACAAATATCCTCCTCTTGCAGGAAAGATAATACTTTCAAAGGAATGTTTTGGTGCAAGCCATCATAATCAATTCAATGGCTAGGTACCTTGGAAACATAGGTTCCTAAGTCACACCTAATGTTACTTTCAATCCAACTCTAGGGATAACACAACACAAACAACTATTTTTCTAATGAGTCTTATAACCATTGGGAAAGGGGTTACACCTAAACCTACAGTAATGAGTTCCTTCCCTAAGAGATATTTAAGTGATTCATGTGAAATTTATAAAACTTACGCACACCTACCCAAGGTGTACTGTCCCATCCTCTAGAAATATTTAAAATTATTGATAACATTATTTTGTCACTTATGTTGGTACAACATGACTTATGGTATTCTAAACTATTTTATAGGATTATGGGTAGTTTTCAAGGCTCTATGTTTGAGGAGTGAACCTATGCCGAATAGAGGGTGAATTTTCGAAGACCTTTCTAAATAGATACCAAGAAGAAGGGAATTCAAGATTATATGTTGTAACTAAAACTATTATATCTAGATATATGGAAATAAGTTAATGTAGAGTAGGGTGCACATGTAGTTAACATATTTAGGGCATAATATTCCCCCTTTTTCACAGTAATTATTACAGTTGCAAGATGTAGATACAATTTATATATTTTATAATGATATAATGATATATTTATATAATATACAATTTATATAATGTATAATATAAAAATGATATATTATATAACTTATATAATATACAAAATATATACAATATATACAAACAAAATTAGGATTCCTAATCCCTCACCCGCGCGACATAACCTCCCCATTGCTCAAATTCCTAATTCGTGGACCATTTCTCAAATTACCTCCCTGAGAGTGCATGCAACCATTGCGAGCTGGAGTGAAAGATCGAGGAAAATAACCCCACACAGAGTGACCTCTGAGATTTCTCTTTCTGGAGTGACAGAGGAGAATAACCTCACCTCCTCATGACTGAGAGTGCCCTTGCTGGAGTGACAAAGGAGGAGTGAGCTTGACAACCAGAAACATCACTAGCTCTTGCTGAAGCGACACAAGAGGAGTGACTGAGAGTGCCATTGTTGGAGTGACAGAGTAGGCCCATGACTGAGAGTGCCCTTGCTGGAGAGATAAAGGAGACCCCACCTTGACCAGGAATGATGCCAAAATCAATAAGTTTTTAAAATCCATTAAAACCCTAAATGTGGAATTGAATCTCCTCCAAGGTTCTTTTAATCCTGTTGTTCAAATATGAGAAAGCAAATATCTTATGGAAGCTCTAAACATTTAATCCATTAGTCATATTTACCATTGGAATCTCTTCTAGAAGCCCTAATCATCGCATCATATTTACCATGCTTACACAGGGTGGACGATTATTTATAAAGGTTACTTATTAAACATGAAATACACACACTACAACTTAGCTATTGCAATTATGACATACATACAAATTGACTCGATTTGATGTGTTGTTTCTTCTATTTGTTTTGTCTTTACATAAAAATATAATGATAACCTCTCTCACATATTGCATGACCATACATGTCATCAGGGTCTTGGTTTAGAGGAGGCTAGTTGCATGGTAGAACACTGACCTGTTATGCTAAAGGATTTTATCAACATGTCATCTTAACCATGCTCTTCTTAGGTGCATTTTTCTTTGCAACATCCACCTAATTGTGATGGGATGTTCACATTACAACTTACATATCCCAATTACAATATATTGTTTCAGTAATAATTCCTGAATAGAATTCAATACCCTTAATGTCATTAAAAGTTTCATGTAAGCAAGTTTCAATGAGCAAAAAATATTACTATGTTTGACATGCCATTTTCTTCATTGTGTTTGTCTCCATAGAAAAATAATAACAAATAACCTTTCTCATGTGTATGAGGCACCCATTTAGGGAGATGTTAGTTTCATGGTATTAAACTAACTTTCGATGCCAAAGGATTCAATAAGCAACTCATTTTATCCATGGTCACATTGGGTGCATGGTTCTTTGGAGAGACCACTTAGTTAACATGAAACACATGCTATAGTTTATGGACCCTGACTCTAGGGAATCATTTGATTGGTAGGATCTTGGTAGCTTTCAAGACTCTTATCTCTAGAAGGATCATACAAAAGTTCTTCAATAAGGGGGGGAATATTTTTTCCCTTGTTTGGAATGCGATATACTGTGTTGGATATCTCCATGGAAAATGACCACAACCTTTCTCACATATCTTATTTCCATAATTACTCCCAAAACCCATTTTACAAGTTCCCATTTCCATCGAAACAAACTAACCCACCATGCCTTTGACCAACTTTAGCTAGCAGGTGATTTTCACCATGCTCACCCGAAGCATGTGGTTCCTTGCAAAGACCACATAATAACTATGATATACACACATTAAAACTTATGGATCTCAATTGTTCCATAGTGTTTGATCAATATGTCCTTCGTAGTTTTCAAGGAATTTGTCCCTGAAAGGATCCTAAAATTGAAATTCAAAAGGGAAAAAACATATCTTCATTTGA
This sequence comes from Picea mariana, assembly GCA_032191745.1. Lineage (NCBI taxonomy): Eukaryota > Viridiplantae > Streptophyta > Pinopsida > Pinales > Pinaceae > Picea > Picea mariana. The sequence goes on from JASDQU010241315.1 coordinate 43,098, forward strand.
CGTAGTGCTTGCTTCATTTATTTGTGTCCATGGAACAACATTGAAAACAAAATTATCATGCCATGCATGGTAGTTGTTTGTCTTGGAAGAGGCCAATTAATTATTTCCATAATTACTCCAACCTTTCTCACATATAATGTTTCCATAATTACTCCCAAAACCCATTTTACAAGTTCCCATTTCCATAAAAAAAAACTAACCCACCATACCTTTGACCAACTTTAGCTAGTAGGTGATTTTCACCATGCTCACCCGAAGCATGTGGTTCCTTGAAAAGACCACATAATCACTATGATATACACACATTAAAACTTATGGATCTCAATTGTGCCATAGTGTTTGATCAAAATGTCCTTCGTAGTTTTCAAGGACTTTTTCCCTGAAAGGATACTAAAATTGAACTTCAAAAGAGAAAAAACATATCTTCATTTGACGTAGTGCTTGCTTCATTTATTTGTGTCCATGGAACAACACTGACAAAAAAATTATCATGCCATGCATGGTAGTTGTTTGTCTTGGAAGAGGCAAATTACTTATTTCCATAACTACTCCAACCTTTCTCACATATCTTATTTCCATAATTACTCCAAAAACCCATTTTACAAGTTCCCATTTCCATTGAAAAAAACTAACCCACCATGCCTTTGACCAACTTTAGCTAGTAGGTGATTTTCACCATGCTCACCCGAAGCATGTGGTTCCTTGCAAAGACCACATAATCACTATGATATACACACATTAAAACTTATGGATCTCAATTGTGCCATAGTGTTTGATCAATATGTCCTTCGTAGTTTTCAAGGACTTTGTCCCTGAAAGGATCCTAAAATTGAACTTCAAAAGGGAAAAAACATATCTTCATTTGACGTAGTGACTCAAGAGATTCGTGATTCTATCCCTATAAATCCCCTATAAGTGACCTTCAACAGATGAAAAAATGAGTGCCTTTGTTGGACATGTTATCTACTCCATGGTCTTCCTTTCCCCTAAATGATTCTTTATTCTTCTAATTCATAGCCCTCTTATTGTTGGTATACCTTTTTCCAATTCAACACTGCATAGGGTTGAGAGAAAACGTTATTTGGGAATGAAACATTCTAACAAGCTTATTCACAAGTTTAAGGGTTGCACACCTGCAAGTGCCATTGTTCATGCTTTCAATAGTTTAAATTACCTCTTGAAGCATGTGAGAATATTTTCCATGTAGTTGCCATATTTTCCATGTAGTGAACATATTTTCCATGTGGTTTCTTGAACTCAATTGAGTGCTTTCATGACAATATTCCTTAGGGAATTTGAGATAGTCAAACAAATTGGTGACATTCTACACATTTTCCACACGGAGGAGGTTTCTTTCTTGGAGAACGCCCTTCTTTGGATGAAAAGTTGGCATTCGATAGGAGCGTGTTGAAACCTAGAAAATGTGTGGTATCTTTGATGCTTGCATAGAGGAATGAAGTTGACTTGGTCATGCTTGGGTTGCAACAATGTTCATGCAAGGGGAGTGGACCCAATGGATTACATGGGAGTTTTGTTGGGCATCATGGATAGGTCTCTAGTACATTCCCATAATAGGGAGAGGGAAATAATATATTATATACATAAACCTTGCTTCTTAGGTTGAAATGCGATAAACACATCCTCAAACCATAACATGTTAACATGGATGGTTTGTGGTTCCCTAACCATAATCAAAGATTGAAAATAAGTGTCTTAGGATATTATTCAATATTATTGAGATCAATATCCTTGAACAAGTACTTAAACCAACAAACATGGACTTTGTATGGGGCACTACTACATATGGGCGGATTATTCCACAAAAATTTTCCACGCTTCCACTAGTTTCATCATTTTTTTAAACAGGGTGGGATTTTCGTCGATATTGCCACCGAATCCTACAATTTGAGGATGTAATCACCAATTTTAGGATGTGTTATGCCTCCAGTGGACCTTGTTTGACCATAGAGATACTTTCTAATGCCCAAATCATTTGGTAGAATTGGGGCTTTTTGCAGGGATGGAGGTGATTACTTCAACCTCATGTAGCTTTGTTTGCCACTTGTAGTTGGCTGGTAGAGAAGAAACTAGTTCAAACAGGAAAAAAAAATTAGAGAAAACCCACAAAAAATTGCTTCCATAGGCCAACTGGCACAATCTACTCTTGACTTGCAATCCATGCCCAAATCACGAGTTGACCTGTGTTGACTGAGTCAAACTTGGTTAATGTGAGTTTGAATCAGTGACCTTTGGATCGACTTGTTTGGAGGTTGATCCAATTCAAACTCGGAAAATTGTAATTTAAAGTGTGATTCTTGTTTCACTGAAAATAACTCTTTAACCAAAAATATCATAGATCTCCCATATTTTTGTAAATTGTATCTGTTGAAGGTAGTAGCTTTTGATGTTTGTTTGAATAAAATGACACTTGTTATGGGAGATCCTCAAGGAAGCCTCAAAGTATGTGTATACATTACGAACTTTTTTTCACAAAATTAGGATAATATGAAGAAGATTGGACATACTCATCCAGTTGTCATGTCCAGAGAATTGCAAAATCAAATTTTTTGTTGAGTCCTATACTGTATACCAGGAAAACCGTTAACAGTTGTGATGCATTACAATCCATTTGTTGATTTAAAATATGTTCAAGTTTTCTTCTTTTATTGGTTAGTTTGGTTGTGGATGTTAGTTTGGAAAAAATAAGAATTCTGCTCAAAGAGTAGTTCAAACTTTGAAAAGGGTAGTTATCTCCTTGATATAGTGAGAATTTATTTTATGTCAACTGATAATTATCAATGTTTCAACAGTCCCTTAATCTTATTCTAGGTGCAAAAATTGTTAATCTTGCACCTCCATGATTCCAAAACATCATCGGGATCCAATAGTGTCATTGCCATTGTCATTTGTATCCTCAGAAGCTGTAGTATTCCCATTGTTAGACCATATTTTGCCTTTGATCCCACAGGTAGAACATATTTTTCCTTAGTAAATTCCCTTGGTAGACCAGAAGTTGTAGTTTTCTTCTAAGAGGTCATATGTTCAAATCCAGAGGGGGGCAGTAGGGTATGTATACCTCCATAGACTTTACCAGTAAAATCGTTGGGTGGAGGGGGTCTCATACACCAATTTGGTGTTTGGCTTGGCTGTGACCTTAAAAATATATTATTATTATTATTACTAATAAAAGGAGACAGAAAAGAGAACCCCTCAATCAACACAACCATGCCCCATATCCCTTATTTTGACAAGATCTTTGACAATTTCTTGATCTTCAGAGATGCTCTGTCCAGCCCCATAATTTCTTTTGATCTTGCCAAGAATCTTTACTCCATCATGTTAGGAGGTCCTTATTCTCATCTACCAGTCATCATTATTTTTTTTTCCAGCATTTAATGAGTGCTCCTTGACTGATAATATTTATCTTACTTAGAACTGTAAATACTAATCTCCCAATCACCCTCACTTCAATGTCGAAGTTAGTTAGCTACATCATTATGAATCAATACACTAGGCCTTACTGATCCATGTTGATCATAATTAATGCCAAATTCATTAGGCCATTGTCTCGTTCTAGATCACTAATAAACCTATCACTGCCTAGCATTACAAGTTCATAATTTGTTGTAAAAAATCATTTCCACCCAGTTTCTACTCTCATCAGTTTCTACTCTCATCAAGTTCAAATCCTCACCATCCACAACTGCCCATCATACTAAGTAGTTAATCCAATGTCATCTCTTCTTTCATACATTTTTGTTGTAGGTTGCCCTGTTGGGTCCCTTGAACCAATTATTTGTACAATATTCTTTGACACATTTCTATTAGATCCTTCATGGTGACGTTGACTTCTTTTTAATTATTTGAAGCCATCATCTATCTTATAAAATAATGCCCATGTTGGTGTCTATGTATCTTTTGATCCCAATAGCTTGAAGCAAGCTGCTAAACATTTTTTGAGGACAGAAAATAAAATCTCAAAAAGACCTAAATAACCTTCTACCGTGTCTCCCATAATGGATTATGTTTTTGTATTATTTTCTATTCGATTTCAGAAAAGAATTCTTTCCATCCATGTAAATTTTCAAAATTACTGTTTACAAACATGTATATTACCTTGCCCATCAAGTTGGTGAAGAATGAAAATATACTTTGGAAAACCACTGAACATATGCTTCCATCAACTAACTTCTTTGAAGTCATTGAGATAGTGGCACATGGGACTTTTGGCAAGAATTTGTTGTCTCAAAACATGTGACATAACCATATTCCCCTTGCAGTGCTATAGAGGAACTCAAAATACAATACATTTTGTGGTGCTTTTTGATGGACATGGTTGTTAATTTCCATACAAATGTAACATCTCTAAATCCTTTTTTTTTATAATCATATCACTAGACAAGATGTAAGCAACCAACAATGTTTTTATTTGCTAAGCTATTAGCAATATTGTAACGCTCTTTCATTTGAATTTGTAATTCTCTTATACCATACTGTAACGCCCCCTTTCCCATAGTCGGGCAGGTGCTACTTCGCGGAATAACAATCTCATGCTTAAT
>JASDQU010241315.1:53026-74669 GCA_032191745.1 Picea mariana
CACCACCCTAGGATCTACATAACTATGGCTAGCCCCAGAATCAATTAAAATAATAAATGGTCGGTTGTTGATCATACCTTCCACTTCAATCATGTGAGATTGAAATTTTGCTTGTTTGTTGTCTAGGGCTGTGTAGATCCTTGGCATCTTGTTGCCCATATCCTCCACTGTTTCAGCTTGCTGAACATTGTGGAAAGTTCTTTCTTTATCTTTTCTGTGGGGACAGTCCATGTACCTATGGTTCCATTTACAACCCCAACACTCCATAGGTGGCGGTATGGGAATTTGCTCACCCACTTCAGCCTTCCTAGGCTCTCTGAAAGATGGTTGTCCCTGAGGACTGTTTCTAAAAAAGGGAGGCTTGTTTCCCTTTTGCCTCTGCTCTTTCCTAAACTTCTTCTAATCATCCCAAGCCTTCCAAAAAGTAGGCCTTTCTCTTTGCTGTTCATATAAGCATTTTTCTGTTCTTATTGTTTCTTCCATAGTCTTAGGATCATCATACTGAATCTTGTCACCAATAGAAGGTGGCAGTCCACTCATATATCTCTAAATCTTGACAACCTCATCTTTGATGAACGAAACATACTTTAGTAGTTCCAAAAACTTTCATTCGTATTCATCGATGGTCATGCTACCCAACTTGAGTTTGAATAACTCCTTCATCTTTCTGTCATAGTACCTTTTGGTCAGGTATTTCTTCTCGAAATACCTCTTGAAATCCTTCCAAGTGATATCTTTCTCTCTGATGTGCTGCACCTACACAAACTAATCTCACCACATGGATGCTTTTCCCTTTAGTTGATACATCGCAATTCTTCCTTCTGCATGAGGGAAATAATTCTGCAGTTGGGAATATTTCCTCATGCCTAACAACCATGTTTCATCATCTTCCTCCTTATTATGTTCTCCATCGAACGTTGGAGGCTTGATCGTGTTCATCTCTCCTTTCAATTCCTCCCTTCCAGATGTTCAGTGTTTGCTAGTAGGGGACGAGCTTGAACTATTGTGCGCTTCCCTTTTGGAATGCTTTGGGGAGCAACGATGATGTCTGCTACCACTCCTCGATCTTCTTCTTCTCTCAGGGGTCCTGTGACTCTCTATATTTCTTGAGCCACTCCTCTTCTCCAAATTCCTTTCTATTCTTTCCAGGTTCTTCAACATTTTAAAGTTGAATTCTCCCTGTTGATCCCTGACCCTCATGAGCTTTCGGCTATTATCTCGGTGAGCCTGGGCATATTTTTGCAATCTTTCAATGAGTTTCATCATATGTCCTTCCTTATTCATCTCTTTTCCGTGCCCATTATAGTTTGATCCTTCGACTCCCAAGTTGACATCCCTTCCTACCCTTTCATCCCCTGTTTCAGAGGCAATCTGTACCTTTTCCATTTCTATACTTAGCGTAGATTCACAGTTGACCTGACACTCATTGAACTCTGCACACACAATGTGAAATCAACCAAATTTTGTTAGGCCCTTAAACCTTCAAGAAACTTACAAAACTCATAAACCAACATGAACAAAAAAAACGCTTCGATTCCATTAAGTTTTCTGAGCTTTGTTTGGCTCTGCCAATTTTGAGACTTCTAGTTTTGGGGTCTCGGTCCATGAGACTCTCATCCTTGCTTTCAGGTGATAGCTCCCTCTTTCTCCCTACCCTCGTAACCAAAGGCACCTTTCACAACTTTTCTATCTCGTGACTTCGCGAGTCGAAGAACCTCGATTCTTCTTCCTCCAAATGTCAATACCCGAGATGCAATATGGGTATGGCTCCCTCCTTACTAGTGCCTGCTACATATAACCGTAGGCTAGGGATAAGTGCTATAACCTCTCGCAACTCACGACTTTGCAAGTTGGAGTGTTGAGCCCTCGTGCTCCTCCTTTGCAAATCTCAAAATCCTGATTTACTTTACCCTTCGAGCCCACATAGCACAGCTGTCTCCACATCTACAGTGGTGAGTGGCACCCTCAAAAGGGTCCATGTTATCTATGGTGACATCATCGGGTCCCACCATGCTCACTTTTCTTTTTTCCCACTAGCATGTGGTACACACCCATGTGTCCATGTCCATTCCAAGTGAAATCCAACGATTAGACCTTTCTCAAATCTACAGCACAAATCCTTTCGACGTTTCGGGGTTTCGAGCATATGGAGTTTGTGCATCCACACCTCTCAAACTTTTGTTTTTCAAAATCCTAAAATTACTATCTACCCCTCCACTCGATCCAACGATCAAGTTCCTATCTTACGATCTACGGTGTAGATCATTTCGGAATTTTGGGTTTCGCTATTTCATGACTTGTGAAAACAAGGTTCTTCCCTTTTGGTTTCCCGGGTGCCGAAACATCGTTTGACAACCACATGTTTCCCCCAATGGACGGTCCCAACAAATTTGGGGTTTCACGTATCGCGATTTCCACGTTTCTGTGCAACTCCAAAGGATTTTTAAACCCTACACGCATTTTCCAGATCTGACGGTCACGAGGGTTCTCCTTTTCCCCAAACAGATCCTATGGCTCCAACACTTTGGGTGTGGATTCCTCTCTCCCTATGGCCAGATACCACATCGGCTATGGTTTCATAACACCACTACACCTCTTGAGCCTGGTAACATAGTCAAGTAACTCCTTGACACTTAGGAGCATTCAAAGGTCTGAAATTGCTCCTTCAGATACAATTTCTCCTCAAATCCTCAGTCTAAAGACCACTCAACTGGCCCATCTAGGCTCAACATCGAAACCTTGGCTCTGATACCATACTGTAATGCCCCCTTTCCCACAGCCGGGTAGGCGCTACTTTGCGGAGTAACAATCTCATGCTTAATTATATATATATATATATATATATATATATATATATATATATATATCTGACATGCATTTAAGATAGGTTAAACACATTTAAAATCAGAGTGAGAATAATAATTACTGTTATTATAAATAATCAATGGCGTTAACATTAATTCATATGCACAACAGAGTACATGATAATTATAAATACACAGACATGCAGTAACATAATTGAAACATCATCTGGTACTTATCTTTGAAAATGGTGGTTATTCCACCAACTAGGTGCAGGCCTTCCACAAACCTCCCAGCCCTAGATTGTGTTCCTCATCAAGCTCAACAATAGGTCACCCCCGAGCTGGGACTAAGCTCCACCCCAAGGCAAGGAATACTAGGCTAGGTTGAGGTTACAGGGAAAACACACAGGCACAAGGAAGGAATTCTCTCCCAGGAACCACTCATACTCACTGCCCACAGACTCTCCTTCCCCACATGCCTGTTCCACCTCAGGAGTATACACCTTCTCTATCACCTAGACAGTCCTTCGGTTGCTAACCTCCCTTGCCTTGGGTTTCAACAATAGGCCAAACCAGAATTCTATGAGCTCTGCGGCAGCTATAGGGTTCCTTCCAGGAGCTCTCTCCTTCCTCAGTACGCTCTCTCACCTGGAGAGAGTCACTCACAGGTCAAGCAACCTGTTCTTCCAACTTCAACCACCTCTCTCAATTGGAGAGAGTGTTGTACGATTGGACAACAAGCTACATAGGGTCAACACTACACGTCCACCACAGTCAACATGGATTCAGACATGAACACCCTCGGGCAGCAACAGACAGGTGCAACAGCATAACCAGGCTTAGTAGGGATGAGACACTTCTGTTTTCTCAATATGGTAGCACAGGATAGACTCATGCTCTGGTTCTCAGGGATGCGTGACAAGTTGTCCATGCAAGGGTCGACTCAGACTTAATGTTTCACAACCGAAGGGGTGTACCTGCCTTCCCGAAGCAAATATAGACACCGACCTTTTTGTTTCATAGTGAAAAATGGTATCTCTTACCGAGGTCGGATGGGTTCACACTTATACGGTCAGGTAGAATGGAGGAGGAACCCCCAACACAACTCATCTCAGCCATTTTATTTGCATGCACCTGGGTTGACACTTGTCACCCATGCAACTGCATGCATTCCTTCAGCATGCATTCCTTCCATTTGAAAGTTATTTGTCCTTCCAAAAGAACTTAGGATAAAAAATATTATTCACATGTCTTTTGGAATAATATTAAAATATTATTCCCAAGGACCTAATCCCCTAGGATCAACACTTAGTCCCTTTTCCCACCTTCCAGCCCCTAATCCCTTGCCCACTTTGTGGAAGCTTAGTCCCCCATCACTCATTCATCATGGTCGGTCTGCACATAGCGGTGTTTATATTTTATTACTGTTCCACATAAATACAGGTACAAAATTAGGCTCTTGGCCTTCAACACTTAGTCTCTCTGGCCTAACAATCACATAAGCCCACTAGATTATATAAACTCNACCTAAGCCCCTAGGATCAACACTTAGTCCCTTTTCCCACCTTCCAGCCCCTAATCCCTTGCCCACTTTGTGGAAGCTTAGTCCCCCATCACTCATTCATCATGGTCGGTCTGCACATAGCAGTGTTTATATTTTATTACTGTTCCACATAAATACAGGTACAAAATTAGGCTCTTGGCCTTCAACACTTAGTCTCTCTGGCCTAACAATCACATAAGCCCACTAGATTATATAAACTCGGCTCACCAGCCTATAAAACATATTTACAATTCATTTCATAAACAAGATTTACAATAGGGATCAGCCTTGGGGACATTACAAATATGTACAATAGATCCATGAGTTCAAGAAGATGTTTCTTATCAACAAGCCTAAGGAAAATATAATATTTTCTATCCAATTAAAAATTTTGAGGCATATCTACACCAATTTTTTTCCATGAAAAAAACATTATATTCAATATTTCAAAACTGAAATCAGAATATACATCATGTCCTAACTATATTTCCAGAGACATACCTCTCATCTTTCTTCCAACCAAAAAGAGGCAAAACTCAGAGAAAAGTTTCCTCATAGCAGATCTTGTCTGAAATATTACAGTCATGCGGAGGCTGTAGCGCCCTCCAATCTATGCTTAAAAGAAATTGTATATTTTATTCATCTTTGAGGAGACTCAACCCTCTACTTATTATTTACCTCAATATGAATCAAACATTTTGTAAAATAATACTGCAATGTATAATTATTTTAGTGGTGGGACCCACTACCACATGACATTTAATCATTAGTCCACATCATATCCAACTATCATAGTCTTGTACCTTTGTGGACTTGATGCATCCTACCATGGATAAACATGAGAGTGGATGTGGTTGTATCAATGTGGTCACTTGGTGTTCTCTCAATCTTATTTTCTTTAACCCCCTTGTATGCACATGATTATTCCATGTGTCATTATATTGGGATTTTGAGATCTTGGACTCTCTCTCATAACAACTCATTGTATCCTTAAATTATCTTGGTTTCCCTATTCCTCATGCATGCAAAAATCTGATGCAATATGCTTCTAGAAAGTGTCAAGTGTCTAACAAACTTAAGCCATGGAACCCCAGGCCCACCAAGGCATCCAAACCTAAAGTATTATCCATTAGGATTAAGTCTAGGTACCATGTTTCTAAGAAAGTTCTTGCATTGTAGATATTTGAAATGACAAATCTGCTCAATTCCTATGGATCTGAAGTATTATTAGAGCCTAGTGAAATCTTGTTTGAGTCCAATTCTCCAAAATACTTGGAATTGTTTTGAGAAGGGTGTCTTCTAACTTATCTTGCAAAGTGTGTAGTGGTCCCATGTGGCACACTCTAGAGCCACCACTAGTCCTTCCAAGTTCATTTATGTTGATGTTGCATTTCCATGTGGTGGAATTTAATTGGACCTTGTGTTTAATGAGCCAACCATGTTGACATCATCATAATGACATGACAATTTTTGAGCCTGCCACATGTCTTTTTGGAAACATAAAGAGAGAAATCCTCTAAGAGATATGAACCTAAGAAAGATATGAAATACAATTTATCTTAAGGTGTTGGGTTTGTGGGAAGATATTTGAAGTTAGAATATTACAAAGTGTGAAATCCATTATGGGTTTGCAAGGATAAAAATATTTATTTGATATGATTGGCACAGAGGGTTTGGCATATGGAAAGAGATTGTTGGATGATCCTTTTAGACTCCAAGTTGTGACCCTTTTGAGATTCAAAATATTCTTGTTGGTTTGTCTAGACAATAAGTCAATAAGAAACTCATAGGATCCATGGCCTGAAGTAATGATAGATATGTTCTAAATAACACAATAATGCATAAGCACACCATAATCATGATAAAGGAAATGGAAGAGATACGAGCTAAGGGATTTTACTTTGGGTGTAATAAAAAATGGTATTGGTGGAAAAAATGTTCCAAAAAAAATACTATTCACCTCAAGAATAATGGCAAAGATGAAGAGGAACCTCAATAGGATTTGTGAGAATAGTTAGAGTGCTTATTAAATAATGAAGCAAAATTTGTTATAGTTGTATTGGTCAGTGTAAGAATACAAAAAAATGGTTTGTCCCACAGTCTTTGATTCATAGTTTGTTAAAAAAATTGATGTTTGTCTACCAAAAATGCAATTCTATCCTTTGTAGAGGATTGTGAACTTTTATTAGTACAAATCCTATAGATGACACTTAATATTAGATAGACTTTGTAGTACACGAAGACCTAGAATTAATGAAAAACATGCATATTGCAAGATTCCTCTTTCTCCATTAGATAGGGATAAGAGTCTCGGGCCTCCCCAACCATGTCCAAATCTAGAGGAATTTGATGAACATATTATTTTTCTTTGTTTTCCATAGGCATTTAACCGACATACATCTTGGCATTGAAAGCAACATATTGAAATCTCTTTGACAAATTTGATATTTTCTAGTGCAACATATGCACTCTTCCTTTAAAGCATTGATTTTCCTCTTATGTTGTAATAGATACTCCATGATAAAAACAAACCTTGGATTATGATTATCTTCCTGAACATGGATTCTACTAATAGATGAGAAGATAAAGGCCTGGTTCTCAACAATTAGGTCCTCCTGTTTACGAAGAAATTGATAGATTTATATTATTTTACAATAGGGGTAGTGTCCAGGTTGGCTATGGCTCTCCATGCTACCTCAAATTCTCCTTCAATAGACCCCCCTACGCGGGACTTTAAGCTTATGTTTTTTGTACTTTCTCTTTGTTGGTCCAATTAGTCCCTATATGGAACTTTTATCTCGTGTGTTATGAACTTTCTCTTTATTGGTCCAATTAGTCGCTACATGGGATTTTTAGCTCCATGTACACTTTCTCTCTATTTGTTCAATCGTACATCTACAAAATAGAAAATTATTTCTTAAGTTTACTTAGGACATTTGAAAATTCCATATTAATCTAGGTTTTGAGAATATTTAATATGTCCCATGTTCAACCCTAGGTTTCTTCGATTCCTACAAAAATATTATTGTTTCCCTATAGTATTGGGGTTTAGGATGGCCTTGTGGGAGTTGACAATGCAACACATGGGGGTTTGCAAAAATTAGAGGTGTTTTGTGTCGTGTGGTTCCTCTTCCTTGAGTAGAGGATGCCTAGTCAAGTTATCCTAGTCTAGTATTTATATTTTTCTATACCATTTCTAGAAGTTATGGCATTGCTCAAGTTCAAGTGAGAATTTTTTGTTTAGGTTCATTTTGCACAAATCCAACAAACAACAACCTTAACACTATTTTTTTCTTAGATCCATATGATAAATTTATCGTTTCCTTAGTGTTTTCACATTTTTAATATGTCCAAAATCAAGAGGGATATCACATTAAATTAGGTGGTTGACCACTAATATTGGTAATTTCACCCTAGTCTGATTGTGCATCCAAAACTAAAGATATAAATTTTTATTTAGAACTGTGAATATGATGATGGACTACTAACTAACAACACGTGCACATGCAACTGAAGGTACAACCAAATAGGTACCTATTAGATATTTCTTCATCGAGTGAGGAAATCTTAGGACAAATAGAGGCCAAAAATGTGACTGCATCTAGTAGATATGATAAGAAAACAAGGACCAGAGGTGAAAAAGTCAAAATAAAATTTTGTAGATGCATGAAATTTTTTCTTACCGAAGCAGGATCATGCTCCTATGATGATGAGAGCATATGAGACATAGATGTTCCACTCATGTATAAGCATCTGGTGAATCAATGGGTACCTAAGGAAATACCTCCTATAGATGTTGACTTTGTTGTCAACAATAGGACATATTGCATTGCACCATCCTCCCTGCATGGCTTGGGGCTATTTTCCATGGATGAAATAATTGTAAAATACAATATAGTAACTGAATTGATGGACTATGTCAGACCGTGTTACAATTATAATGATTGGATGTGGTTGGTTCGGTACATGTGAAGTATACAGAGATATGCACTCGCCGCAAATTATATACAACTAATAAACAAGGATAAAAATAAGGGAGCGATTATCTATATTGATGAAAGGCCTAAAGCTTCCAGCAATATCACAGGGTTTATAAACAGTACACGACCCAGGACAACAAACAAACAACCGAATTGCATATTTGAGGGACGTGAAGAGAATCGGGTAGTCCTGTGCACAATAAAAAAGATAGCTTCTAGGGAAGATTTATTAGTGGATTACCATTTGAATTGAATAGAAATATTGACTAATATTGTACATGTTCTTATGCAACACCTCTTTAAGAAACCTCTACTTATTGCATTATATATTTTTTATTATCTTTAACATTGTTTTTTTGTTATCATTAACAATTTTTTAAATATTTGGGAGTTCTAATTATATTATAATGTGGCAGGATGATCATGGAAAAGGGCCAGCCGCTGAACATGTAAATGATTATCAATTTCCACTTTCATTTTACATTGTTTTTTTTATTTTCTTATATAATTGTATTGAAATGACATTACTTTTGTTGAAATTATATGTAGTCAACAGGCCATGTGGATCATGATTCCGCCAATGAGGAGGGATTTTATTCTTGCGCTGATCCGATGCTCTCATTAAAAAAAAAAGATCATTAAAGCTAACAAGGAACTATTTATCTTGTTAGATCATCCAGAAAAAACTTTGGGTGTCAAAGAAAGGATCAAGCTCCTTATGTTACAACTTAACACATAAGGCAATAACCATAATTTAATTTATTTACTTTTAATGCACTCATATGTTGAATTATGGTACTTTTTTCTTTAACTTTTACATTATCTCACGAAAAAACATTTTCTTTTTTATAAAGGAATATTTGGAGCCTATTCAGCCTAGGGTTGGTAGTAGTGGCGCTACAAAGATGCTACAGAGTCCTGATGCGGGCGGTCATATAGCTTCTAGAGAACTATTTACTTCTCTGTCTTCCACACCTCATTTAGAAAGGAGCCATGACATGCACCGACAGGCATCCACACCTCAATCAGAGTCTAGAGATGGTGACAGAGATGAGGATCATAGTGATGTGGTTGAGATGGTTGCATTTCCTGGAGCTAGACATGTGACAAGCATGGGGACCCTTTCATGCACATTTTTGGTTGATGATAATGGACTTCCATTAAAACAATCAAGACTCCCAGGTAGTTTTAATTCATATTTTAATGATTTAATGTTGTCCTCATACATAAATCATCTAGATTATTAATTTTAAATTAATGATCATATCTTTTTGTGTGTAGGAAAGAACCTTTTTTATAGGCACGTAGAGAGAAAGGCCTTGTCTATTTTTAGGGAAACCTTACGCATGAGGTGGAATTTCTAGAATTCCAACCTCAAAAAGGAACTTATGGATTATCTTGAAGGCCTCTTTGGTGTAGACACATTCAATACAAAAGTAGTCACATATACAGCATGCGAATATTTAAAATATACCCGAAATGTTTATAGATGAAGCTTGGCAAGAAATCCTAGGTACGAGCGTCCTCCCTCAATTCTAGGGAGGGAGTGGAAGGATATCATTGATGATGCAAAAGAGAAGATTTTGAAAAAATCAGGAGAACAAATAACTGATACACCAAGGTAAAATACAATTTTTTGAATTCAATACTAGCTTTATTTTTATTTAGATCTAAATAAAAGTGTTGTTATATATAACATACTTGAATATTTTGATAATAGGTTGCCTGACACTTCGAAGGCAACCAAAGCAAGGATTGCCAAACATGGCCAACACAAGATAGGGCAGGGCGACTACTCAAGGTTACAGTCACAAATCATAAGTACTCGAACATATTAAGAATATTATTTGTATCACCTTACAACTTTAAGGTAATTGCAGCGAAAAACATTAAAAAACCATACCCTTATGCAATGCAGGGTGACGACTTCAGAACAAAAACCATGGAGGAAGACCTCCAACTTGGTTACAAGTATGGTTATAAAGTCGTGGTTGATCATAGGAAAAGCATGGGGTAGACACCAAGATCCAATTTGCGGGATAAGGTAAATAAAAATCAGTCCACATTAACCTTTCGTTACTTATAAAATATGTAAATGTTTGATATCGTCCATAATTTAATGTCTTACTTTGTTTTAATCAGGGGAGCAACACTATAAACAAAACCATTGGTACTGAACAACATAGCGTTGATAGTGAAACGCTACCAGAAGATCATGGTGCTCCCCAACAGCCCCATCCCAGTGAAGTGCAACCCTAAGATGTTCCTGTGATTGAGGCCCATGATGGTAAAATGTCTATATATTAATCATATACTTAATAATTTTGTACTTATAAATTTTGTCGTTTCTGTTAGTGCTAGAAATTGCCCCTAGACTGCTATAGGGTCAAGCCTAGCCCATTTTTTAGTTATTGCAATGATTTTGTAAATAGGAATGTGTTTGGTTTTCTGAAATAAGGTGAATGAGGTAGATGGCGAGAGACATGATAAGAGAAACAAGCTAAAAGCAGATCAGTTAAAACACCATTGGGCATGGAGTCAAGTAAACACCCTGTTGATCGGAGGCAATCAAATTGTATATCAGATAAGACATATAGGGTAGAAGAATATGGAATAAACAAAAAGTAGAACACCTCATCAAACTAAGAATCTCTTTGTCAAATGGATGCAACGGTACTTGAAACAAAACACACGGATGATAGGCATTCACGGCAAAATCTTTACCGCTTGGGAATATATCATCCATAAGAAGCCATTGATTCTCAATGTCTGTAATTCATTCAAGTAAGAAGAAAGATAGAATGTAAACAAGGAAGATGGAAAAAAAAAGTGTTTAGACAAGAAGATCACAATCTGATAGAAAAAATGTCATGTATCTCCAATGTCAGAAGCGATTCTTAAAATACAATGCCTTCCAGTTTTTTAATCCCTCTGATGGATGCTATTTCATCCATATCTTATAAGCCTTACCCTCCTAGGCTTCCTCTCAAATCCCCTCTCGGGTCTCTCTCCTCCCCCCCCCCCACCTTTTGGTTTACAAGAGTCAGGCTTTTATATCCCTTTACAACTCATTCATAAGACTACCTAAATCTCTCGAGGAGATAAGGAAAACAAATCATGGAATCTGGTCCACATTTCTAAAAGCAGAGCATATAGAGATTTATTAGGATGGAGCCAGATCACGAGATATCAACTAATTGAATGAAATCCCCTTGTTGAGTTGAGCCAATCTTTTTCCAATGGTCATCAAGGGATAAGGCTTTTGATTAAGAATCTTTTCTTTGATATGCTTTCCTGAAAAATATGATTGAAAATTTCTGATCCATAAATTATGCCTACATTTATAAGATTGGTTTCTGCCTGATGATGTGGATCTGGAAATGATATGTTCTGTCACCTCTGAATATGTCTTCCTAGAAATTTGGAATCTAGCTAATTTCTTCCCTTCAAATCTGGAACTAATGTTTTCAAACAAAACAAAACCTTTCTCCAACTCATGAATTCCAACTATGGTAATGCCAATTGGAGATACCACTTCATCTTTAAGTTAGTCAATGTTTTTCTTTATATCTATCATTATTTTTTATTCCCAAAACTATTAGGGAAGCCAATGATAATGCAAATTCCCGTAAAAGACCAGCTGCAACACCTCCATAATTACTTCACCAATGAAACTGAAAATTTTCTGCCATGACCTGGAACCTGTAAAAGCAAGTTGTTGTTGAATAATTCTTCTTTGCCAAGACCTCTCTCTCTTTTGCAAAGCAGCTTCCAATGACTCTAAATGTGGAATAGTTCCACCACATAAATAATACAACAGATAAACCAAGCTTTCAACATTTGAGGCCGAACAAAGTTTTCTTTCTTGAAGGGTATAAGTGGAGGAAAACTGGATATTAATGGCAGAACTGTCTCAAACTTCAAGAACAATATGTCTCCAGTCCACAAGCACTTAATAAGAATATATTTCCCCAACTACCATGTGAATTACATAATCGGGAGAGATATCTACATGTTGGATCCCTGCATATATTTGTACTTCGCAAAATAAATAAACAGTCATGACAGAATCACAGTGCTTCCTTTTTATGTCAGAATCCTATGTCTTCTCTTGCCTTGCTACCAATTCATTTAGAGCATTTTCTTTCACTGACCTGGCCGATTTCACAGAAGAGCGCATCTGCCAAGATGGAGGTCCTGTTTCTTTGTTGATTTCTAATCTCATTTTGGTGAGCCTTTTTGCACATTAAATAATTATCCCTTGCTTTTGCTCGTTCTGCCAAAATCAACTCCCAGTATGGTTCAGATGTTTTTCCAAGTTGCTCCCTATCTTCACAATTTAGTAAAACTTTGCACTGAAATATCGAATCTGGTACTTCCAGACAAGGAAAAATGTCAACAATACAGCTGATACTGCAAGAATAGATAAGAAGGACAATGCCACCATTGACTAGGCAATATTTTTTAATGCTAGAAAAATGTAGCGTCTTCGATCCATATCCTTTACGTATTCCAGGAGCGCATTTCAGTTTCCTTGGTCACAAATACAGCTTTGACATGAATGCTAGGGTCTCCTGACATTTTCACAATTCCTCTTCAACCTCATCACTGTAAATAATAACAGCTTCATAGCCATCTTGTTGAGCAATGTGAACCTTTAACTCAAATGTGCATCCACTACGATCAACTAAACGAATGGAGAATAATTTCCATTCTTAGGAGCCAAAATCCCGTGCCATGAAATGTTCCATCACTAAATCGCGAGAAAACACTACCTGATTTTTCCTTCTGAGAAATCTTGAAATGATAAGATTCATCTGCTCTGTATGTCCACAAATTTTTGGAAATCTCCTTTTGACTAATAACTCAAATTCAAAGTGAATCCAAAATATATGAAGTCTCTGCAATCCAATTCCAAACTCCAGCGGAGCTTTGCTTCTTTGTATCTCATACAACAACTTCATCCATTACAAAAAGAGGTCACTCTACTGTCCAATCCTCTAGTGTGTCTGCATATGGTGCTGGAACATCTTGTGAAGATAAGCGCATGATGGGTGAATCTAAATAGTCCCAGAAGTTCTCAATAATCGCAGCCCTGAGACTAGCTCCAATGCCACCAGTGTGCATGCATTTTTCAACAATCAACACTCTATGTGTCTTTTTATTGAATTCCCAATTGTGTTCAAGTCAAATGGCTTCAAAGAGTAGATGTCAATTATATCTGGATCTACTGTGCACGCTCTTCCTTTATATATACGTGCTGGTAACAAATGACCCGAGCTCTGTTCATTGACATTTGGAAAACTATGGCTTCCTTTCAACACTTGGATTAAGTCACCAATATCAATGCCATCGAATGATTAATGTCCATGTTTCCTGAGGACATGGGCTCACCCCTGTTGTCTTGGATTTATGTTCATTTGTGGGTTCTCTTCTCGTGGCTTAATCTAGGCACTTGTGCATTAGCTCTTGACTTGTGTACTGTGTGGCAGGTTGCATGGAGCTGGGGCTTGGAACATTGGAGCTGAAGTTTGGCCTTTGGGCCCAAATTTTGATAAAACATAAAACCCTGTATAAGGATGAGAGCCAACTAAAAGACCAAAAATTGATTAATAAACGAAGCCACAAGCTGAAATTGGCTTAATAAAATTTTAAGTTCTAGGTACTAACACGTTTTGGTGCTATAGGAATAACCCTATTCCCGTGACAAGGAAAAATTGAATATTTAATATATAGATACTAACAATTTCAATGGTAGAGAATGCCATAGATGATCACCCTCGACATGAAGATCATGTGAACAGGCCGGAAGCCATTCCAACGGTGTCGATTAGAGGACCAAGTAAATAATTACATTGCAGAGTTTTTTTTTAATATTAATGAACTACTTCAATGATATTTAAAAATTGGCCATATAAATTTAATATTTTTTATTTTTTTAGGTGATGGCCCCTCATAGCAGCATCCATGCTGTGGGTATGAGACCAGACGTACTCGACATGAAAGGATTGAAACAACATCATTTGTTGATGAGCACCCAGTAAACGAAGACATGGACGTGGATAATTTGCTTAAGAACTAGAAAGCAAAAAAGAAGACTAAAAGAAATTCATGATGTCATGTAATAATTTTATAAGATAGTTAGATGTACATTATAAAACTGATAATATACACAAGGTTATTTCTATGGCTTGTATATATCTGTGAATGTAATTTTTTTATACACTTGATGACAAAGAGCATTACAATTATTTTCATTGTGTCTTTTCATTGTGTCATGGACATGGTGTTGCTACTCAACATTGCCTCAAAGCCTACTTATTCATTCCTCTATGATATGTACAATGATGTTGAACCTTCCACAAATCATTGCGAACAGAAAAATAAGCCAAGGACAGGAACCCAAGGATTTCAATGTTAAGGTCTTGTGATTCCACAAGGTGGGATACAAAGAGGAATTGTTTCCATGCATAAACATGCTAAATATCTTGATTGAGAATGCATGTAATTGGTGGATAAATATCCCCTTTGAAGGATGCATGTAATGGTTTAAGACCTCATTTTATCCCATGAGCCCTCAAATATTCATTTGGTTGATATTTCTCTTCTTTTCACTACTTTACCATGGTCAAGACAACAAGATCCATCCTTGGTATGAAAAAACTACTATAGGCACCCATATCCCATTTTGAGATCAAAGATCCTTTTTATAGGTCCTATGTGGTGATTTGAGTCCATGTTCATGGACAATATCCTTAAAATATTTATATATGACTTGAGTCCCTTTATTTTCTCTCCTTGTCATCGTTATGACCCCTAGACCTATCCTTGGTGCATGAAACCACCTAATGTCACACATATCCCAATTGGAGGCCAAATATCCCCTTGAAATAAACTTTGTAGTGGTTCAAGGACATGTGCATGGTTCATGAGAATTAAAAGTTTCATTTAGATATTAAGACTCTTTATTTTCTCACATGACCATGGTCACAGTATCCAAATCCATCAAATGCTTCTAAAGTTTTCTAATATTTTCCAAATATCATTCATATGTTAAATATTATAATCCCTAAAATACAAATTTAGATCATACAACCCTTGTTTTCCTTCATTGACCATGGTCAAAGCCTTGAGACCCATGCCTGGTATGCAAATTCTCTTAATGATGCCTATATCCCACCAAGAGGCCAATGATTTGAGTTTTTATGGTGGGTTGAGTCTTTTTTCATGGACTAGGGCCCTAGAAGCTTCATTTACAACCAAATCTGTGAGATCCATATCTTTTATGTAAAGCCTCCTAAAAGTACCAATATCGCGCTCAAGGACAAAGTTAATTTCTAAAAGTTTTTTTTAGTTGTTTGAAGAATATTCCATGTCCCATAAGACTATTTACACTCATTTATGGATTAAGGACCTTATTTTCATCCCCTAATCATGGTCAAGGCCCGAAGACCCATCCTGGCTACTAAAAAAATCCTAATGGAAACCCTTTCTCATTCATATGAAAAATATCCCCTTTAAAGGGATGATGTTGTAGTTAAAGGCCTTGATCATAATTTATGGATTAAGGACCCTATTTTCATCACCTAATCATGGTCAAGGCCCCAACATAAATCCCTACTACACAAAAAATCATATTGGAAACTCCATCCAACCCATATGCAAAAGATCCCCTTTAAATGCCTCATGTTGTAGTTCATGGATTTAATCATGGCCTATTAACCCAATAATGTTTTTTCAAGGCCTAATTCATTGGATTTATCCCCCAACCAAGGTTAAATCCTTCATAGCCATCTTTGATACACAAAATATTATAACAATACCCATATCTCACTCAAAGGTTCATGATTCCCTATAGACAACATGTTATGTTGCATATCTTCATGATTCATAGTATTCCTTGGATTATGTTGCATATCTTCATTTAATTTCTTCCCTTCTCTTCTTCTAGGAAAAAACCCTTTGCAACGCACTGCAAATCAAGTGCCAACTCTCTTGTCTACTCAACCTCAGAGCACCAGTTTTGATACCATGTAGACATTTTAGCTCAGAACTCCAGTCTGAAGAATACTGCAATGATGAAATCCCCAAATTCTTGACCAGTAAGAAAATTGTAGTGATTTGGCAACCCAAACACAGTTGCGCGGCAACAGATCTTGCCTATTTTAATTTGTTTATGTTTATGTCCCCCAAGGGTTAGGTATTCAAGGGTTTTACAGACAAGGGTTTGACCTGTGTTATATCTCTCTGATATATGTGCGGGGTCCAAGAATAGTACTCGACCCAATATCTCAGGGCACTAACTAAAGAGGATAGAACGTACCCTTAGCCATACTACCCGACTACCCAGGTACTAGAGAGTATCTTCCTGAGTGTTGTTCTCAGTGGCACTATAGTAGTCAGGTAGCCGATCGGTTTATCTAAAGAAGGCTTTAGGAAATCTAGGTCGATCTGTACATAGGTGTTGTCTGATACACTACCACTCGAAGGGGTATCAACAGGGGTTACAAGAGTGGCTAATAGATGTGTGCTTAATAACCACTTGTATTTTTTGTGTGTATGAATCCATCAACTGCAGGTTTATGCGTGTAACAACAGATCTCTGTGGCTTAAAGATGTTAGAATACGTCTCTACCCTGAAAAAAAATTCCCACAATTTCTGCCAAGAAAAGTGCTCCGATACCACTTGTAATAAACCATATATAAAAAGTATGCAGAACATAAATAAAATGCTATAAATGGCATAATAAAAGTAATATTACCAGCATAATCTCCACAATAACACAGAAATGATATAAGAACAACAACAAAAATAACACTTTGATTCAGAAAGCAATGTTCATGGGCCTCTTCGAGGGGGCAACCTCCAGTCGAGCAATGCTCTATTACAATAATCTCCAAGCTAGGGTTTTCATAACCTCGATCCTTATTTATACTAAATATGTCTATCAAGAGAAGCATCTAGAGGAAGATCCTTCTAGAAGTGGAAGCTTCTATTAGGTCTTCTTACATTCGACTTATTCTATTTTATTGAAAGGCCTTATTAATATTGACCTTTATTACATTCGAATATATTGATCTACCTATGTGTGGGTTAGGACCTTAACACTAATTCATAAACATATTTCAACCTCCTATAAAGATTCAACAATAAATCAGAAATACTATATGACAGAGATATGAAACTAAAATAGTAGCGGAAATAATAATGAACAACAAAGAAATCACTCCATATAACACTAGTAATTTATGGGCAATGCCCCTGGAAAAAACCCAACTTGGGAAAACCTGTTCAAGGAGAGTTTTCTTATTGAGCTTAGAAAAATTTCATATTAGAGTTTACAACAACAAGTAATCAACAACAAAAATTCTTGAAAAATGTGCCAACAAACCTCTTCGATTTATGTGCTAAAATCCACACAAAACAATTGCCATTTTCTGCAATGTACAATCCCTTTAACAACAAATAAAATCTTGATATCTGTGCACATTAGAAATATTGTTTTGCACTAATTTCGTACATCCAAACACTTAGAAATTTGTTCCATCCTCTTGCCTCGATTTTTTTGCCTCTATGTTGTTGTATGACCTCTAAATAGTGATGTACGACGTCCCTTTTCACTACTGTCAACTCAACATTTAATGCTGTAATTTTTGAAAAAATGTGCCCTCTTCTCATCTTGAAAATCATGCCCTCCTTCGATTGTATGAACCCTCTCCTTCCTTGGAAATCATGCCCCTCCTCTAGTTGTATGAACTTCCCTCTTTCTCTTGGAGAATGCACCCTCCTCTTGTTGTTACTCTCACTTCTTCATGATCTCAATCTCTTTCTTGAGAAAAGTGACTCTTCACCTTCCTGCTCAAGCTCTCCTCAAAGTGTGTGCCCTCTCTCCCTCAAGTGTTGCCTTTATGCAATTTCCAATGTGTAATTCCTTTAACACTTGGTCTCCCGATGAGATTGATGGTCAAGATATAATCTTGCCCTCATGATATCAATGGTCACGACTTAATCATTTGGTGAGGTCACTTAATTCACTAAAGTGATTGACAACCTCATAAAGTCACTTTTACACGTTAAAAAATAAAAGCTCAACTTAAATTTATAAAATCGGTTTATAAAGTCACTAGGGAGAAATGTGCTTGGTCACTTCTGCATGATGGGTATTGCCTATGCGGAAGTACCTCAAATCTACCAAATCTAACATAAAGTGCATATAACAAAGCATTCTATGTTTTATTACCTAAATTGTTGTCAAGTGACTATATAATAGAAGTGACTAAGTGGAGGGCTATTTCATGGCACTTGTTTGTTTATGTTCTCATACCTGTGTATACATATATACTTACCTATATGCATAAACATTGCACAACCTTTAAGAAGACTAATCTTTATTTATTGGGCATAAACTTAGTCTTGGCCTTGAAATATTTTGAAGGCAAAAGTGAAATGTTATTTTAGTAGTGCTTCATTAGCGGTGTTGAAAATCATGACATGGTCTTACCAAGGTTGAACTCAAATTGCCTAGCCTTGCCCAAAAATTTAATAACAATCATATTTCACTGTTCTTGTAAGGATACTAGGAGGATGTCATCATCTACGAGCAATAGGGTAGATATCATGTCTCCATAAAAACCTCCGCAAAAGAAAGTCATGGATATCATGTGAGAACCATATTTAGGTATGATAACTATGCCATATAGTATCATACTCTTGATAAATAATCCTAATTATTGAAGTTGTTCTAGTAAATTCAAGAAACATTGTCAGGAGCTTTTGAAAGTTCACAAAACTAAACGGGGTTGGTGTGCTATTCTTTGCATGCCACAATTGTATGGCCAATGTGAGGATGTGTTTAAGAGMAAGGTAATCTAGATTCTTTCTCRTCCMTTGGATTTGAAKCTACTCACTGTAGGTTAGTGGAAAAAACTTGTAGAGACTATAAAATCACATGAAACTTGTTGGAACCCGTGGAAACTTGCTAGAACTTGCATAGAGCTCGTGATTTTGACCCCTAATAGGTAAACATAGACCCCACATGAAAAGAACTTGGAGAAAGGGCCTAGATAGGGTTTTGGAGGGAAAAAAAGACCTTGAAGTCCTCTAATGAAACCCTAAAGGCATATAATTCATTTTCTCATTTATTCTTGAGTGATTGTGTTTCAATCTATAGTGTGAGTGTGAACAAGGAAACTTGTTTTAGTGGGGTTTGCTATAATACCTTCAATMTTATGCTTTGATATCTCCTAAAATACATTCACACTCTCATGCTTCAAGATCAAATGAAGGAAACAAATTAAATGATACTCAAAATTGGAGACATTGTCTATTTTGAGTTTATGATTATGTCATGATTTATGTAGTACAATAGTTGAATTGTTGAACTTGTTATTATTTGATGGATTCCAAGCTATTTGAAATTTTGATTTATGGTTCAGTTTTTGAACACATTTCAAGTGCCAAATTTTATATTATCATATTTGATGAGATGAATTGATGGATAAACTGTTGTTTTATAGATTTATGGATGAAAATGTCATATTATTTTTTTTGCATAAAATTTCTTTTATTTTGAAAGTTTTATTTAATTAAATTTTATTTTAATTTTCAATTTAGAGTTTTGTCAAGTCCCAAGCTAGCCGAGTTTTTGTTGAGTCTAAGTCTCACAACCTTGGTTTGAATCAATGTTGTGAAACATGCCAAAGGTCTCTGAGTTTGTTGGGTCAACACTGAAATGAATAACCAGTGAAAACTTGTTGTGAAACTTTCCTATAAATGAAACTTTCCAAAACCTATTGAACCTGACTCGAACTTGTTAGAATTGTTGAAACCTAAAAAAACTCGCCCATTAAGCAAAGGTGGATCCCACATGGAATTGACTTGGAGAAAAGGCTAAAATGTGTTTTTTGGAGGGATAAATATGATCAGGAACACATCAAAGGAAAACCTAAAGGCATATAACCCAAAAACAAGATGCATTTCACTCATTTGGTCATTTTATCTTCATTGATTTGAGTTTTCGGTTGGACTGTGAACACTGAAATTTTTTTCAGCAGGTTGTGTTATTCTTGTTTGGGGTTCAATTGGAGTCTTGAGAACACTTGTATTTGTGGGATGGAGACCGAATAAGAGGTGGAGAGCCAAGATATCTACATGTTAGATGTTCAGTCTCAATTGCATTCTGATTTTGAAGAAAGTATTATGATTTTCAACAAAATTGATTTTGTATATTTCATCTTCATTTTTAATTTAGGGATCAACCTATAGTGATATACTCTTCTCTTCTTTGTATTGAATCTTGACTAACCATGGCTCCTAAGTCCAAAAGGTGGTTTGATCAAGCATGAGAACATGCCTTCAAACTTGAATTGAATGATGACAAGAAGCTCAAGTGCAAACACTATAACCACAGTATGAAAGGGGGGGCACAAACAACCTAAAACACCACTTAGAATGAATTCGTTGCAAAGATGTCATAGTCCCATGCAAGCTATTTGATTTATGTTTAAGTTTTTGAGGCTAATTTTAAGTGCCAATTTTTTTTTTATCATATTTGATGAGATGAATTGATGGAAAACCTATCATTTTATAGATTTTAAGGATGGAAATGTCATTAAGATTTTTTCTGCACAAAATTTTCTATATTCTGAGTGTTGTTTCTATTTGAAGAGTTTTGAATTGATTTTTTCCATATCCCAAACACGCTGACTTTTCATCAATCCCAAATCTCACAACCTTGGTTTGATGTGAGTTTAAGTTGGGTGGTTGGTGTGCATTGTAGTCAAAGCATGGAAACAATATAATGGGCATGCCATATATTGGTCTTAAGGATAACGAAATATTAGGAACATAAACTACCACTCTCCAAAATGAATGAAATCATCTCCTTACAAGCTTGGCTATTAAGCAAAGATCATTCATATTATAATCAGAATAAGAATTATTAAAAATGAAACCTTCTTTTAGAGAAAAATGCACAATGACTTCAAGATGACCAAATAAAGAGGATGGTAACACTTTAACAAGATAATGCTTGTCAAGAAAAATATTGTTTGAACTAACAAGAAAATTGAAAATTATAGAATTGATTTCAGTTTTTGTTGATTACACCATGTAAAGCAATTTCCTTTAGCATATATCTACAAGGAAAATCCATGGGGTAAGTAAGAGTTATTGTCCAAATACTCAAAATAACATGCTCAATCAATATACACAGTGTACGCCAAATGTGAGTGTGGAGCACAACTTCCTTATAGTTAGGAACAAATTCCTCCAAATAACCCAAGTACATCCATATATCCAAATCATATGTTCAAAT
>JASDQU010241315.1:74825-93747 GCA_032191745.1 Picea mariana
TATACATTTAACATCATTACATATGAATTCAACCCAATTACATATACATTCAACCCCATATATACCCCCCATTGGGTCATAACATAAGTACCCCCATTCGAAAAACTATACTAAAAGCTTTGTGGCTAAATCTTTTGCATGTGATGAAACCAAGTAATCGAGTTACTTATATTTATGCTCTCATACAATATGATTATTCATCCATCCATATTTAGTTCTTTTCAGTGTCATTCTTTGATAGCTTCCTTTCCTTTGATTTCTTAAATATTTGATAATATCTTGTTGCGTAATTGTTCCTTGATTCCCTATTCCATTAACATCTTTGATTTTACCATCTTCTTCTTTGGTAACATTGATGTGGCACCAAATCTCATGGAGTAAAAGAGTAAATCTCTCTTTAACTCTTCTATCAAAAATAATTTTCATCTTATTTTGATATTCTTGGAATCTCTCATTCACTTATTCTTTGGTCTGTTGTACCTTAATTATCTGATAAACTCTTCTAATAAGATCATTAAGCTCTTCATTTGCATCCTATATTAATATTAATATTAAAATGGTAATATTAAATCAAATAAATTTTTAATTTTTTTTTTTTAAATAAATATTTTTCGTCTCACTTGCGACGACACGACAACTTAAATAGATGTGACAGTTTTTCAATATAAACAATAGAATTTGTCGTCGCAAGTGTGATGATAACTTAAATAGATGCGATGGTTTTGCAATATAAACAACAAAAGTTGTCGTCACACATGTGACGAAAAATTAAATAGTTGCGACAATTTTGCTATGTAAACAACAAAAAGTTGTCGTCACAAGTGCGATGACAACTTAAATAGCTGTGATAGTTTTGATATGTAAACAACGAAATGTTGTTGTCTCCATTGTGATGATAACTTAAATAGATGTGACAGTTTTGCAATTTAAACAACAAAAAGTTGTCCTCGTAAGTGCGACGACAACTTAAATAGCTGTGACAGTTTTGTTAGGTAATCAATGAAAGTTGTCGTCGCAAAGGTCGTCGCAATTGAGATGAAATGTTGGTTTCACATTTTTACCTAAATTTTCGTATTGGCGACAATATTTCTTTTTTGTCGCAATTGTGATAAGTTCCCTAGGGGCGTCGCTCTTGTGACGTTTAATCAATTTCATCATAATTTCCATGTGACACAAAATGACGTTTTAGAGAGTCTAGATTCTTCACAAATTCCCTGACATAACGTCGCAAGAGCGTCGAAATAGTCGTCGCAAAATGACCCAAATTTACTAGTGACTCTCATGCTTCCTTTTTTGGAACGGGACTCCAACACCTTCTTTTATAAGCCAAAAAGATAGTAACAGTTGGGGTGACCGACCATGGGCAGTCAAATGGTTAGGTAATGGCTCGAAAACCCATATCCCTTTGAAATTTTTATTTTTCACACTTTTTGTGAGTGTACACGGGCTGTAATGGTGCAACTAGTGTATGTACGCGGGCAGTTATGGTGCAGGGGCTGCACATATTCAAATAAATGGTTTTTCAGAAGAGTTGTCTAATGATAGCTTGGAAAAAATAGCAAGTAAGATGGCCTGATGCTAGGTAGGCATGTTTGGTGCAATTTAGGGTTATAACACCGACCCAAATGGTAACCAACAACCAGGCGAGAATAAGAAGAAAGGACGTAATAATAATTGTAAGGGTGGGAAGAATAGTAATAAACCCAAGGATAATGGTAATAATGAGAAGATGAATAATAATGTTGGTGAGGGTAAGAAAGAAAGGCGTAAGGTGAAATTTCCCTGTAAGCATTGTGCAGATGATAATCTTACTCATTTATGCCCCAAACTTGAGGAGGCTGCGAGGCTCTTATCTCTATCACCCACCGTGTTGATGAGTCCTTTCCCACATAACCAACACATGGCCTCGAGCTCCTCAAATGCGGAAAATGTGGCCAGTGGAAGTAAAAACACACCAACACAAGACAGTGATCATTTGTGCATCAATATGGTCAATTCTTAGGTTAATGTAGCCACCCAGTCTTATGATTACAGTTCTTCACAGACTGTACGTGGTCTAGAATCTCCTCCTCCTCCTTTGGAGATGCCTTTGTAGATCAAAAAACTAGAGCCATTGCCTCGTATTCCGAAAGGTGTACTCAATCGCTCTACCCACAATCCAAATGCTAGAGCCTCCCATAATTATTCTATTGTTGAGGACCTAGGTTAAACCCCTTGTGAGATGTTAGCCATGGAGTTACTCTAGACGTGTCCTTCAAAAAGGAATTCCTTGTTATCTGCATTAGGAGCTTTAGACCCTAGTGGCTCGAAAGTTATCAAGTTTGAAATCGCAGATGTGAAGCCTCCCTTTCCTTACCATGTGGCATTCCAAATCCACGTGGGTCACTCAAAGTATACCATCAAACATGCGCTTGTTGATGAAGGAATTGCTACATGTGTGATGTTCTTGATCTGTTGGAAATCTCTTGGCTCTCCGAATCTCTCTCAATATATGACCATGTTGAATGATTTTGACAGTCATTCTTTCTGCACTCACGATATCTTTCTGCCTTTTTAGTCTAGTTAGGTGGGAAGATAGTAGAGGTGGATGTTGAGGTGGTTGATGCACCCCTCGATTATAACTTGTTACTAGGACACAATCGGACTTATGTTATGAATGTTGGTGTATCGTCCATCTTTCACACTCTTTGTTTTCCTTGCAATGGGAAGATCGTGAAGGTTGACCAATTATCCTTTGCGTATGCTATCCCAATCCATCTTTTGGACCGTCGATCCCCATGGTAGACAATTCTTAATCGAAAACTGAGAATATCGATGTCAAAATGTATTCATCCCTTATGGGTACCTTCGAATTCATGGCACCGATTCACCATGTTTATGCCATGTCTAGTAGGCATGTTTTGTTAAACAGGTCCATTCCTTTCCACACTTCCTATTTTAACAATCCTTGGACCCTACCTTCCTCAAATTCATCTTATGAAGGTCAGTCGCATGCTGAAATGACCATGCCACTATCAGCAGCAAAGATAGTGTATCAATTTGTTCTTGACTCTTCCGTCGATCCCGATCCTATTACCTCGATGATAGATGAGGATGATCATGTTCTTAAGCCCATGTGGGACACTTCATTGTCGTGTTCACATGACTGCCTCGATGAGACTTTTCCCTCGGATGAAGCTATCATTGAAGCCATGAATGGTTCTGACAAACCTTGGGATGATATGCATCATAGCTCTTATTTTCTCCTAGAGCTTGCTAGAATTGAACAATATGACTTTTGATCTACTTTGAGCGATATAGTTGGTCATGTCGTAGTTCCACTTGATACGCAAAACATTTATGCCAAAGGAAATATGGCGAGTATCTCTCCTATCATCACGATCGATATCTCTCATACCCCTGGTAATATTGAAAATGTACACATCAGTGCGGATTATTCTCCAGAAGAAATCTTGATCTACACTAATCTCTTCAAGGAATTATGAGATGTATTTGCTTGGTCATATGAAGAGATGCTAGGAATAGACCCTCAAATTGTTGAACATGAGATTAGAACTTATTCAGATGCTAAGCATGTTCAACAACATCTTAGAGATGTCAATCCTCGGAATGCCCTTGCTATTAAGGCAGGGGTAGAGAAACTACTTAATGTTGGATTTATCTACCCGATTCCCTTGACTGAATGGGTATCCAATCCCATTCCTATGAATAAGAAGCAAGGAATCATCCGTGTATGCATCGAATTTTGTGACCTGGACAAATCCTATCCTAAAGACAACTTCCTGACACCTTTCACCGATCAGATCCTCAACGAGTGTGTGGGTAGTGAAGTGTTTTCTTTCATGGATGAATTTTTAGGGTATAACCAAATTCAAATTAAACCCGAGGATCAACACAAGACAACATTTATTTGTCCTTTGGGTACTTTCTCATACCGAAAGATGCCTTTCAGCCTTAAAAACGCTGGAGAAACCTTCCAACGTGCTATGACCTTCACATTCCATGATCTGAAGCATATAGTCAAGGCTTATCTTGATGATCTTGCTGCTCACTCTCATAAGAGAGTGGATCACTCTAAGCACCTTCGGCTAGTTTTTGAAAGATGTCATCATTATAGAATATGGTTGAACCCTCATAAATGCATCTCTTGCATTAGGTCTAGATGTCTTTTGGGATTTTTAGTCTTTGAGACCGGGATAATGGTAGATCTGTTAAAGGTTGAGGAAATACATCGATTGCCTCCCTCACACACTATTTGACAACTTCAAGGTTTACAGGGGAAAGCTAACTTTTTACATCAATTTATAGTAAATTATGCTAATATTACTAAGGGCTTCATGCGTCTTTTGAAGGACACCCCTTTTGTCTAGGATGAGCGAGCCCAAGAATCCTTCAATGCTTTGAAGAAATCCTTGGTATCAACACCTCTGTTGAAGTCTCCCAACTACAATAGGGATTACTTGATTTATGTCACCACGTCTCAAGAGACGATTGGTATGGTTTTGGTTCAGGAGGATGATGAGCTCCGCGAGCACGTCATCTACTATCTTAGTCAAAACTTAGTCGGTCCTGAGCTCAATTATTCTCATGTTGAAAAGCTATCTTTGGTTGTCGTTCACACATTCCAACGTGTATGCCATTATATATTGCTTTGCAAGACTACTGTGGTTATCGATTTCAATCCATTTCAATACGTCCTTACCAGGCATATCATAGGGGGAAAATACAATAAATGGATTTTCATTTTACAAGAATTTAAACTCGATTTCGCTTCTGCAAAATCAAAAAAATCACTAGTCTTTTGGGAGTTAATATCTGAATTCCCACAATTGGATGATGATGTTATCCATGTTGATTTGTTCATGGATGAAAACATTTTCCTTTTCTCGTTGTCCAACCCCTAGTATGGAGATATTGTTCTCTATCTTCAAACTTTGAAGTTCCCTTAGCATCTCTCATGATATGACCAACGGTGTGTACAATACCAAGCCAAGAATCACATTATCATCGGTGACACTCTGTATCACTGAGGAATAGACAATATCCTACGTCATTGTTTAATTCACAAATAAGCCAAGTCAATTATAAACGATTACCAAAGTGGGGCTTGTGGTGGTCATCTATCCGGGCTTGCGATAGTCGACTAAATTTTGCAAGATGGTTATGTATGGCCATATATCTTTAAATATTGCATTGAAGTGGTTAAGAAGTGTCCCCCCTACCAGGTGTTCACTCAGAAAATGCACTCACATCTAGCCCCTCTTCACTTAGTCATTATCGTCGGTCCCTTCACCAAGTGGGGGGTGGACTTCGTGGATTGCAACCAAACATTGGTTGCGGGGCATCAACACATTATCTTGGCCATAGACTACTTTAATAAGTGGGTCAAGGCCATGCCTACAGTTAAATCCGACGGGAATACTACCTCCTTCTTCGTATTCAATCAAACTATCTCTAGATTCGGTATCTCGAGTGAGATTGTCATTGATCATGGAAGCCACTTTCAAAATGAAATGATGGAAGAGATAACATCCAAGCTGGGGTTTAAGAATGGTAATTCTTCCCCTTGATACCCCCAGGAAAATGGACACGTAGAGGCCATCAACAAGTCTCTTAAGACCATTTTGCAGAAAATTGTTAGCCAGAGTAAATATGACTGACATATTATGTTATATCCCGCACTCTAGGCATACTGAACCTCGATCAAGACTGCCACCAGATTTTCTCTTTTCAAGTTAGTACACAGTGTGGAGTCGATATTACCTATTGAATGTGAAATATCTTCTCTTAGATTGGTAGTCAGGCTCCTCCCTGACATTTCTGATCTCGAGCGACGCCTCATACACCTAGAGAGTCTTGACGAGCAGCATTGAGACGCCTCTACGACTATCAAGGTGAATAAAAGATGTGTTAAGGTCCAATATGATAATTTTGTCTATCCTTGGTTGTACACTGAGGGTGAATTGGTCCTTTTATATGATCAAGCCAAATAACCACTAGGGGCAGGCAAGTTCAAACCCATGTGGTACGGTCCCTATATCATGTGACGTGTCTTAGAAGAAGCAGCCTATGAGTTAGAATATTATGAAGGGAACATGATGGTTGAGCCTAGGAATGGGCTCTACTTGAAAAGATATTACACTTGAGCCCCAAGCTTGGGCGTAACTCTTTGTATACTAATGTAATTTAGTGAATATATATTTTCCCTTTACTTTTTGTATTCAACTTGATTATCGAGTTCTCCCTTGGTTGGAAGATGTCAATGGAGTCTTCGATATACTTAGGATTCGTAGACAGAGCCAGTCGGCATACACAAAACTTGGCTTCCTCCGCTTGGGTGGTTTACTTGCTCGAGGGTCTACTGGTGTCTTTAGGTGGTGTATGCCTAGGGCCATCCATGAATAATGTGGCTGAATATAGCGCTATTATAGAACTTTTGCGTGATGCTATTTCACATGGTATTCTCTCTTTAGAGGTTCACCTGGATTCCCAATTAGTATTATGTCAGTTGAATGACAGTTACTGTGTGTGCGATCCTACTTTACTCCGACGATTCCTATGTGTATGTTTTTTAGAGGAACAATTTGATTTTATTACTTACACCACATACTTAGGAGTTCTAATTATGTATCCGATGCTTATTCTATTTTCATTTTAGATTGACATTTGTCACACAACTAAAGCAATGAAAAAAATCTCATCAATGTACACATTATAATATATGTAAAGCCGAAGAACCTTGTTTTATATATATTTCAAAAAATATGGTATTTATAGTACAAAATTGGGGCCAACACCCCCAATACACATATACAATTGATAAATACAAAATCCGTGACATCTACACCTGTGGCATCGAATGTGTGTCATGATAACAAACTACAATGTTTGTGAGACACCAAAAGAGTCACACCCAAGCTTTGAGCACACCAACTACTTGTTGTTGCATGGCCTCCGACAGATCCTCTCCCTGAACCATCAAAATCCTACGTGTCAAATGAGACAGGTTTCCCTACACATTTTGAAGGATTCTCTCTACTTCTCCTCCCATCGCTTCATCTCCCTGGTAGCTTTGACGATGTCGTGGAAGCCCGTTTGGCCGTCGTGGACCTATGTCTGCGTCACAAAAGTGTCTAGTTAGTAGTTAAGCATCATCCAAAAATATTTTTGTTTTACTATACAAAAATACAAAAAAATGAAATATTTAAAAACTTTGACATACCTATGTCCCCATAGGCAGTCCCTGGTGGTAGTTGCATGTTAGGGTCCCCTATGAAGTTGATCCCTACATAGGGGTAGTCATCTAGATCAATGACATGTCGCCTCCACAAGTAAAAGAAATCCTTGTTGTAGGGTGTGGGAACCCTACCTCCCCCCTACAGTCTCATTACCTCGATCCATTGTGCCATGACTAGATCACAAGGTCCTCGAGGAATGATCTCGACTCTAGGTCCCAAACCTGTAACCCACTTGAAGAAAAATCTACACATGATATATGCAAACCCAAAGTTCCTCTTGTCACCCTGTTTGCACTCTATCAACTGACTCTTCAGATTAGTTAGTAGTGAGGTGCACCAATCATACACTATGGGTCTCAAATACTTTACATAATAGAACATGAGCGGCCTCGATGCTTGGTGCAATGAATCAAATCCTGTGATCCTAGTCAAAATGATGAAAATAATCTTGAGGATGAGATTGTTTATCGCTTGAATGGGGAGTTGACTCCCAACCTTCTCAGTCCCTGCTATACAGTGAGCGTCTATGTACTCTTCTATATTCATATCGCTCCCAACTCCTTGAGATTTGAGGTTCACCACCTCACCCCAACGTGACAACCCAGTCAAGAAATATATATCCTCGACTTCAATCCTCAATGGTTTCCCATCGAGGTTGAAGCTCTCACTGTCTCGATCCCAGTAATCTAGGAGAATCTGAAGCAACCTCACTTAGGCCCTCATCCCTTTGAGTGCCCAAAATTTTTACAACCCACATCTTTTCAAGGCCATTTGGGCCCCCAGATCTCTTTCCACAACAACATCTATCTCCTCATATTCCCTTTTCCTCCATTCTAGCACCATCCTGCCAGAGAAACATCAATTTTTGATTTAGCAACAAAAAAAACTTTGTTTACGGACTTGTACGTGGGCTGCAACATTCACAATCACGTATAGGGATGAGTACATGAAGCTTGTAGTTTACACAGTCACGTATAACCTCACGTATAAGTGACCCGATGAGTGGTAGCCTGCATACACCAAAATACCTAATTTGCGCCTTAATTAACTCTAATTTTGAAATCTAAATGAAAAATGTAATCCAATAGAAAGGAAGAGGAGGGGAAGGGGAATTACCTGGTCTAGATGATCTCTAATTCCATCACTCGACGCTCCCGTAATCACTAGTTGAAGATCAGAGGTAATGTGGTCCAATTTTCACTATTTGGGTAAAAAGTCAAAATGACATAGTAAATTTGGTTTTTGTTACTATTTATAGCAGTTTTTATCCACTTTCTATAGTTTCAGATCATATTTTCACCTAATGGACTAATACAACAGTAGGTTGAGTTGGTTTTTGTAGTTTTCACTAGGGCTTCTTGTGGTTTTTAGCATTATGTTGACCGTTCGTAACTACGGGCAGGTATTTTTTCTACCCAACATATAGGATAGGTATCCATTCCATCATGCACACTTGCATTATCCTATAACTATCACTTGTATTCCTTAGGAATGAACCCACTTTTTATGACACAGAACCCTCCATCTGCTACAAGACGTATTGTTATGAAGTGGTAGAGACTTACCAAACATGGGTACCCTAGTTAGATCCTCTTCTCCATTTGGTGACCATGCCAAATTTGCTTTCATAGGAACAAGAGTCCCTTATAGCTAATACATGAATTTATGCTAAGCCTCATTTCTCACTCATAAACATGCTGACCTATACCTAGAGGACTCCCAACCGAGTTTGATTTAAGATTTTTTTTTGACTCGTTTTCAAAAAGAGAAAAGATTGTCGAGTGAAATTGTCTCTTTCACACTCATAAATTGGATTTGAAAGGACGTCTATTTGGTACAAGTTTATCCCTTTTTCACACCAAGTAGACTAAGGTTACGAAAAATGAAATTTTTTGGCGTTAAGTTGTGATTATATCTCATGCCCTTGCTTGCAGTATTGAGCCTATAGTTGGTTCTCGCTTTGCATTATAAACCGTTTGCCTCAATAGTTTTTCATCCTCAACCAAGAAGAGACTCATTTATATCCTTCAAAATTTGACACCCTATACCCAGGAGAGAACATTCCCCCAAGTGTCCATCCCCTGCTTTCACCTCCTTGCATTGAGCATAGGTATGGTCCACTGCTGGAACTAGTTTTTCTTACTTGCGACACTCATTTCCTCCTCTATATCATAAAATTCATTTGACTATGAAAAAAAAAAGATGGGTAGGAAGGGAGTATTATCTTATATTGGAAGAAGTCATTTCTCCTTTGAACAGAGCACAAAGTTATTGAGTCCACTTGTCATCATAATTTTGGGTTTAGCATGGCATTAGGAATATGAGCTCGTTACATAGATTTTTCTCCCCCAACTAGTTACTCTTATAGTCCCTATGGAGAACTTGATTGATGACACCTACATCTCATGGTTTCATCATTGATTCTATGCTACTAGAGTCTTCCATATGTCTCATGCTCTTGTTCAAAAGATGTCTATGAACCTGTATCAATCATTCCTCATAAATCTTGAATTTGCATGTCAAACATACCCTCAGTTTGTCTCAAAATCACATGATGTTGTAGTCCTATTACGCACCCTGGTCCTACTTTCCTCATTGGTAGGTAACCTTGAACCCAACAGTCAACATTTCATAATTGGTCGTTGATTGGGTGGTTTCCCTTGTGTTCGCCG
This sequence comes from Picea mariana, assembly GCA_032191745.1. NCBI lineage: Eukaryota > Viridiplantae > Streptophyta > Pinopsida > Pinales > Pinaceae > Picea > Picea mariana. Next base: position 84,736 of record JASDQU010241315.1, read on the forward strand.
ACAAGATATCTATTCACGCATTAGGATTTGTGCAGTTTCTTGGATGACATTAGCTTTATTGGTGGTATCCTCACCTTTGTCAGCATTTTTCCTCATTGGATGCTATTCGGAGAGTCTTTTTCATGTACCACTTGCACTTGGAACACATGAAAGATGCACAGGGTCATTGGTTCATGAACATTTTCTTCATCTAATTTCCTCCAAATCATGAAGCTCATGCTCTGTACCTTGTGTTGAATGATGAGAGATGCCTTAATGCTCTCGTTTGAGAGGATGTCCTTCCATCGACTTCAATTCATATATTCTTGAAACGAGACCTAGAGTCCTATGAGTACCTTGAGGCTTGCAGTCATTAGTGGCAGGTTCTCTCGCCATCGATAGTTGGGAATACATCAATGTCTCCTAATCGATGAATTATTCAAGTGTTTGACCTCGACTCCTTTATTAACACTTTTAAGAATGTACTTGGTGCCTTGATACCTACTTTCATCATCGGTAGGTTGTCTCACATTTGTTAACGGTATACCTTAATGATTGGTAATCAAACAAAGTCTCATTGTGTTCAACCTCAACTCCTTTATTCACACGATGTAGACTTGCACCTTTGGCGAATTGTGTATAAGACTTGAAGAAATCAGTATGTGGCCACAACTTTCTTGAATTGTTACTTCCTTTTTGTTGGACCAGTACCTATGTGACTTCAGTGATCATGGGAGATCATATTTTACTCCATTGTATACATATATCTTTAGATTGATTTTGGGACTGGTTCTACTGGGCCTTGTTTGTGACTATGACATCCTTTGGCATGTAACCGCACTTGTATTTTCCTATTCATGGCCACAAATAGTTGTTTGGTATATTTTCACATGGATCTGTAGTGTAATGCAAATTGGAAGCCATGTATGCAAAGTCAATATAGATTGTAATGAGAAACTAGTTCCACCTGAAGGCTATAAATGGGCCAAATCCGAGCTATGGAAAAAGAAGAGAAAGAATTCAACTTTGAGAGCAAATTTAATCTAGAGGAATTATTCACTTCACATTGAGTCTTCATCCCTTTTTCGTTTAAGTCTGAACACAGTGTTCAACCCCTAAGCTCTTCCCTTATTGATTGATAACTTCATTATCTCTCTTATATGAGTTTGGCTTTGGTGGAGTATTGAAGTGGTGGAGGCCCATATGGAAGGAACTTAGTTTCTCAGTTCTGAACCATGCTGACACAGAAGTCTGTAACTCATTCTCTTTTGTTGATTATATCTTAATAGAAATACTCTTTTCTCGTCCAATTGATATCTTGAAAATATTTGAATTATTATTCCATGGGAATATTTGTTATGTATGTTAATGGATTATGCTATTGAATGTGCTAACATCATATATTATCACCATATGCTTGCTTTTCTTGGTTTTTGAGGACTAGTTGCAGGTATATTGCTTTGGGTCAAGTACTCAACAATGGACTTCATCGAACGTTTGGACGAGGTAGGCCTTTTATCTCGTCTTGCTAGCATATAATTTGTTTATATATCATACTTGAGAAAAGAGTTTATTTCTGCAGTCATTTCCATCTATTGTGGTTTTCCCCTAGCCATATAGAGATTTTCCTTGTAACACTTGTAGGCTTGTATGGGCACATCGGGTCCACAAAGGGGGATGAAGAGTTGTTTGAGTGTGGTTTCATGAGGGGGCACGACAAACCTAAAAGACATGACATTTCACATAAGTTACCCTTGGAGTTTCTATAAGAGAAAGGGCTCACAACCAAAGGAAGGAATATAATATTGGCAAGAGATTTGGAGAACAAGTATGAGGCAACAAACTAAGGTAGAGTTTCCAAGATGGAAGACAAGTAGCCAAGAGTGGGATGCTCTGGGAGGTTTTGGGTAAGTATGAAAACAGATGTTCATTGGAGGCATGTGTGAGGAAGAACTGAAATATGTGTTAGCTTGGTGAAAGTTTGTGGAAATGAAGGGACATCAAGTCTGCAGTTGTGGGCACATCTGAGGTGCATTGCAGGAGGTTGTAGAGATAGGTGTGACATAAATTATTGGTGTGATGAATTTGTGTATGAGTTTCTTGGTGAGGTGAGGCGAGTCGTGTGACTTTGCCAAAGTTGTAAGCCGAGTTGATAGTGCTCATATTGTAATTGTTTCGCAATAATAAAGACTTATCTAGTCAGGTGTTAGGGACGATTTGTGTCACCCACACTATTTCTGTGTTTGTCTTTCATTTTTTCCACAGTTTTTCTCTTGGTTTCTCATGTTCATGGATGTATGCTTAGATATGACTAAGTGTTAAATTGTTAACAATTTTCTAAGTATACAAGAGTTTCACTAAAGTAGGAATGTTGTTCACAAGTAGCCTATAATGGAGTATGGGTATGCTCTAGGTGAAGAGGCATAGTTCATATGAAGTATTCCTGGTGTTCCAAGCAACCAAGTAAGAATCGTTGTGGTGTCGCACACCCTCGAGAGGTGAATGATCAAAAGATATGAATAGGTGTCATGTGGCATCGTGACTGGTGGTATCAAAGAAAACTTGGATCTTCACCACTACCATAGTCAAAACGATGGTGTCGAGGTGCGTTGTTGTTGGTTTGAAAATTTGTTGTGAAAGCAATTTGGTGGGAGCGTTCACAAACTTGGTGAACAATTTGGTTGGATGAATTGGTTCATCATAGAAGATTTGCATCAATCTCATGATAGAGGTCTCGATTGGCAAGTGTGATGGAAGGTTGACCTGGGCACACCCCTTGTGCAGGCCAAGAGAAACATTCATGGTAGAAAAAAGTAATTGGAAAGGGTGGATGACCACAAGAATCATCATATAACTTGTTGTAGAGGTTACTTTAGAGAAAATTGGGTGAAAAAATTGGTGAATGATTCAACAAAGTGGGTTGTTTCCTCACAGGTGGTTTGAGAAAAGTCCTATGTGCATACACAAACCAAGGGTGAAATTTGTGAAGGTGAACTGGGCACTTGGATGTGTAGATGCCCACAGGACTCATTGCAGACTTGGGATAGTGTAGAGGGGTTGCAAAAAACTCTTGAGAAGACCAAGTGATGAGGGTCAAGCAATGAAATGGACAGTGCATGTGATAAAGGTTAAGAGAGACAATGTAACTCAATGATTCAAGAAAATACAAGAGGATTTGGAGATGATGGATGAATTCGATGCATAGTTGGAATCCAAGATCAACACACTAAATGCATTGACAAGGAGGAATGAGACATTGTCATTGACCACATTGAGAGAAATCAAGGAGGAGAGCATCCAACATGAAGGAAACACAAAAACAAAGAATCAACCTAGACCACTCATGAGGAAAGGCAAGTTGATTGAGTGTTACCTCCATTTTCAAAATCATTTTATGAGGAATTGTCCAATGCAAGGAAGGTTGAATCTGTTGGTTGAGGAGGAGGTTCAACTCACACCAACAATGGAGGAGTCAAAAACCTTGGCAGAGACAGTTCAAGTGCAGAAAATGATAGAAGAGATGAATGAAGTCATGGAGATGTTGGTGGAGCACATGCAAGAGTTCAAGATAGGAGTTCAAGGAAATTTTTCACAAAGTGAAGCAGTTGAAGGACTTTTCTTTATGGACACAACAGTAAGTGGGTTGAGAATGACAACTTTGGTTGAAACTGGGGCAATGCACAATTTTTTGAGTGAAAGAGATGCAAAGTCTCTTCATCGCAAACTTGAGAACTGTAATGGAACATGTAAAGTGTTGAAGTTAGCAGTGATGCATGTGACATGGATTGTTTATTCAAAACCATTGATAATTGGGTAGTGGTTTGGAAACATGGATATGTTGGTAGCTCCATTGGAGGTTCATGCGATGATCTTAGGCTTGGACTTTGTCATACATTCCAAAGCATCTCCACTCATTCATAAAAGTCTCTTAGTATTATTGGACAAGGCCAAAACACCAAGTGCACCCTTGATGATGAAGAGCAAGCTCCAGAGGACGCTTATGATTTATGTGACCAGGCTGGTAGAAGGAGTCAGTGGGAGCACTGACAAGCCTTGAAATGTGACACAACAATAAGAAGACATCCACACTGCAACATCTTTGAGTAGTCTAGGGCAAGAAAAACAACAACTAATAGTGATGAAGACTTCGATGAAGACAACCATGGAGAAGTTTGGTTAGTTGATGAACCCACAAAACCATGAACATGAGTGTAAGAGGTAGTTGGACTCTCCACTTGCCATGGAGTAGAGGGAACATCACCAAGTGAATAGTTACCACCAACAAGTTATGGAAGTTGTGGAGGATCAAGCAATAGACATACCCAATGTAGAAACTTCAAGAGTGTAGCCAAGACAATACATGGATGCACTTACTCAACTAGATTTGGAGACAGATGTGTCAGAGGTGGGAGTTGAAGACTGACATCCAACAATGATCGTGAACTTCTATAGGAAATCCATGGGGATGTACAACTTCCAACTTACTATAGAACGACTTGAGGAATTGAGATGCACATCGAAGAAATTTTGATTGGTCATGTGATACTTGCACACAGAGCACAAGCCAGATAGCCTTGGTAGTGGCTATTGGGTACACTCTACCTGCTAAACAAATAAGACTAAGACATGATACCGGGAGTAAGAAACATGAATGGTGATTCCTAGTGAAGGTTTCATTGAAAGACTTAAGCAAGGAAGTTGTGAAATGAAAAATGAGTTGTGTAAGCTACTAACCAAATTGAGACAAGGAGCAGGACCTGGTTCAGAACCAAAGGGGTTCATCTAAGTGAGACAAATAGGTTGAGACTGTAGTGGGAAAATCAACAAAGACCAAGAATGGTTTGTTGGATGTGGAGACATGCATTCTATAACAACAAATGCAATAATTGGAATGATCACCCAACCAGTTCAAAAATTGAGAGGATCCAATGTACATGACACACAAATGACAGATTCAAAGTATCGAGGCCATCATAGGTCAAGAGCATCCAACACTTGGGCACACTGTGCAAAACTTCATAAGGAGTGTTTTCCTTGATGACAATAGTTGAGAAAATAATAGACATTGAATAGTGATGAGATATGAAGATGAGACATAGATGCCATGGAGATCGAAAAATGTTGTCGGGGATAGAAACAAATTGGAGTGGGGGAGGATGTAAGGTATCCCACAACACCCACTGAGCACATGCACTCCTTGGGAATATTTGGTGACAAAACAGACGAAGAGAACAAGGAGGAAATGATCGGTTAGACGAAGAAAGATGTGTGGGTGTGAGTAGAGGCACATTGAGTGCATGCTGGTGACATGTGACACCAATGGGGCACAGACCTTACTTTCCTTAGAAATATTTATAGAGACTTGGGTTGCATTTGGGAAAGGGAGTGGAAAATTGGGAGCATGCCCAAGGAGTGGACCCGTATGTGCTCGAAAACATGGGTAGACCTAAGAGGTTGGACGACCTTGTAGGCACACCCACAAGGAGTCACAATGATTGACACAAATAACACACAAGGCAAGGCGCGTGCACCCAAGGATGGGGTGCATTGGTATAAGAGACATATTGATTGATGAGTGAGTAGGCTTGGATGGGTGCAACCAGTCCATAGAGGGGTGCAACGAGTCATTTGAGGGTGGGTTCACGAAGGGGCATGACAGACCCAAAAGACATGACTTTTTTCACAAGTGACCCTTGGAATTTATATAAGAGAAAGAGCGCACAACCAAAGGAAGGCAGAGAATATTGTCAAGATATTTGGAGAACAAGTCTGAGGCAAGTTTGAGGCAATGATTTGAGGCATAGTTGTAAAGAAGGAAGACAAGTAGCCAAGAGTGAGATTCTTTGGGACATTTTGGGGAAGTCTAGAAACATAGGTCTATTGTAGGCAAGTGTGAGGAAAAATCGAAATCTATGTTAGCTTGGTGAAATTTTGCGGAAATGAAGGGATATCAAGTTTTCAGTTGTGGGCACATCTGAGGTGCACCGCAAGAGGTTGTAGAGACGGTTGCGACAAAAATTTTTGGTGTGACAAATCTATGTATGAGTGTCTTGGAGAGGTGAGGTGAGTCATGTGACTCTACCAAAGTTGTAAATTGAGCCGATGTTTCCCTTATTGTAACTGTTTCGCAATAACAAAGACTTAGCTGAGTGTTAGGCATGGTTTGTGCTTCCCACACCATTTATGTGTTTATGTTTTGTTTGTTCCATAGTTGTTCTCTTGGTTTCTCATGTTCATGGATGCAAGCTTATATACGACTAAGTTTTAAATTGTTAACAATTGGCTAAGTATACATAAGTTTCACTAGAGTAGGAATGTGGATCTAGGTGAAAAGGCATAGTTCAGATGAAGTATTCTTGGTGTGTCGAGAAACCAAGTAAGAACCATCATGGTGTTGTACACCCTCAAGAGGTGAACAATCACAAGATCTGAACATGCATCCTGTGGGGTCGCAACATTATTATTATTATTATAAGTAAGAATTTATATATAAGGAGCCTTCAAAAAACCAAAGTTACAAAGTGTGCAATAGTGTCATACTATAATAACTAAACTTCCCTATGGGGAAACTAGTTCATCCAGTCGGTGTTGGGATCAAAATGACTACCAGTCTTACAAAAACTGAAAAAACAGAGAGAAAAAGTAAACTAAATTCATAAGTAAAATGCTAATACTGGCCTTCATGAGGCCACATAAGACCCATGTTTCGGTCATACACTTGGCTTGTAAGCTGGCTAGCCAGGCGGAGAGGTGGCGTGGGTTGCAAGGTCCCATGGCTCCTCCTTAACAGCTGCCGCTCTCCATTCCATTTTCTCATGCATGTCAGTGTCTAAGTCACCCATTTCCAGTCTGTTATCAGGCCATGTGCCTCCCACTTCCCTAGGTGCATGCAAGCCGAGTCCTGCTACAACGTACGCCCCGGGAGTTTCTCCTTCGGTGGGTGTGTATTCCTCATCCATGGCCACATGCATGGCTTTCTAAGAGTCACCACCTCCTATGGGAAGCCCCCTCTCACTTGAGTCTCATGTATGCAATTGCTTTGCTGCCCTTGCTGCTTCTGGTGTGAAGTGGAAGGCCCCCTGGAAGGTGGAGAGGATTTGGAGGAGCACAGATGTCTTCTCATCCAGTATCTCCAGTCGAAATTGAAGGTCATCTAGGCCTTATCGAAGCTTGAAGACCAGCCAGTAGAGAATGGCCAAGCTATCCTACAATTGCGAGTCTGGGACTGAATCTGAAAGGGAGTGTGGCCCAGGATGAGATTCCTGTAGAAGAGGTGGTGCTTACAAGGGTGGGTGAGTGGAGGAGGCCTCTAGTGGAGCTGGTGTGCTGGCTGGTGAATTTGGTGGTACTACAGGAGGCACCCAAGATGAGGAGTCTATGTCAAGGATGGGTCCTAATAGAAAACTGAGAGAGCTATTAGAGAGTGCCAACCCCTCAAGCCAGGAAGTGGGAGGGGAGGAGGTGACAAGTGGTGCTTGTTCATACTACGAGGAATGCAAGGAGTGCAAGGGGGATGACCCAGGGGAGGATCCTAAGGAGGTTGTAGGTACCCGAGCAAGGACCAAATGAGGCCGCAGTGGTTTCCAGGGTGAGCCTCTCCTTGGCTTGCCTCTCTATCTCGACATTCTGACAGTCCAGGGGGAGAAGGTAAGTGCAGGAAAATATCCCAGATGGTTGAGGAGGAGCTGGAGAAAAAGCCGGTTGTTGGAGAGCGTAGCAAAGGAGAGAGGCTAGAATGAGGCATGGCTTCATGGATGGCGAAGAAGAAGGCGATGTCGCATGCATAGAGTAATGGTGCATTCAATGAGCAGAGCCATGGAGCGGACATCTTGAGGAGGTCAGGTGCACCAGGCTTAATGGTGTCTAGGACATCGTATGGGGGAGTTAAATGCATGGGGGTGGCGGTGGTGCATGCCATGCTTCAGTCACATGGAAATCACCATGCTAGCCTCTTCATACCTCCTCCAAGTGCCATGTGTCCCACACTATCACCCCATCTGGGGGTCTATCCACTACTATGTATTTTTCATCATGCTGTTGGAGTATGGGATGTGTTGGATGGAGGGAAGTTTGGCACAGGAGTTCTGGTCCTTCCCAATTCGTTCCAATATTTTCCAGTTCATCTGCAACTTGATTCGCCTTTCTCCTAATGTGTGAGGGGATGAAGGCCTGATTGGGTTGTAGGAGATTCACAATTATTCTTAGTCCATAGTAGAGTCTCCAGCAAGGTGAGATTCTCTCTAGGTTAGCTCCATTCAATATTTTCCCGAAGAGATTGGCAATGACTAACGAATCCCCTTCAAATCAACTTGGTGAAGTTGTGCTCAATTACTAATTGCAGGACTTGGATGAGACCCCATAACTCAGTAGCGTTGTTCGTAGTGTGGCCTAGGCTTCCTACATTAATTAGAAGAATATGGCTTTGGTGATCACGAAATACCACTCCAAAACCTGCTACCCTGAGGTTACCCTTGGAGGCTCCATCGAAGTTGAGTTTGATGAAGCCTTCCGTGGGGGGGGTCCAATACGTGTGGCTGCTTTGAAGAGGTTGAGTGGTGAGAGGGAGGGGGGATATATTCTGAACTAGATTGACTTTCTAGTGTTGAAGAATACTTTTCTCAAAAGGAGTTCCATTCAGATCCGTTGCATGCCAATGTTGTAGCCTGATGGTTTCCAGAATGCTGAGGCGGCTTTTCTTCCAACAGTGTTGCCAAGGGATCAAATCATTCCTGAATATTCTTTTGTTCCTTTCCTTCCAAATTTTCCAAAGTATAAAGCCTGGGAGAAGTTGTTAGATACGATTGAGAAGGGGTGATTGAAAAGCATTGTCTCTCCATTCTGCTATGTCGTCGATGATACTATCTGTTAAGGTCCTAACCCGCACATAGGTAGATTAATGTATTCGGATGTAATAAAGGTCAATATTAATAAGACCTTTCAATAAAATAGAATAAGGCGGATGTAAGAAGACCTAATAGAAGCTTCCGCTTCTAGAAGGATCTTCCTCTAGATGCTTCTTTTTAGTATAAATAG